>JABUQX010123207.1:0-28370 GCA_015478945.1 Trachelipus rathkii
GTCCCCTCGGACACTCCAGCTATCCAAGGGTTTTAATAACTATCGTTGTAATTATGTCTACTATTACTCAGATATACCTAATAGAATCAGTTCCACCTATCTTATGAGTGGGTCAGTCTAAAACTATAAGAAAGAAATTACTAATCTATGTCTTATGTACAGTACAGATGTACAGCATCTCTTTCTCTTTTTTGTATTTATTGCAGTGGGAAATGTTTGTTGAAGTTGTATATTTGTATTTCACCTCTATGCTACAGTACCATGGTAATAGAATGATAGCTGCATTTAATTTAACATTGACTTTTGAGTCAAAAATGGCAACTTCATAGAAGTTGTTATCAGCTCTAAATTAACTTGTACAAGACAATAATTTTAAGGCAAGAATGGAAACATTTTTGATCCCTTATTTTCATTTGGGGGGGGGGGTTAATGTGCATAATGTGTATTTACAACTTCCCAAACATCAGAAAATTATAAATAACTCAGAAAATTGGGAAGCTGTTGGCAATATGGTGTTGAGAAAACTATATTTCTAAATTTGAAGGAAAACTTAATTCAATCGTGTTAAAACTTTGCAAAATAATTCTGAATGAATAACTAAATTTTATAACACAATTATTGACAAAAGGGAATTGGTACTACACAGACTAAATCATAATTATAACTTTTCCAAGGCTATAATCAGTACACAGAAACCATTAAATAGTTTCTCATGTACTTTATATCCTTATCTACGTAATACCTTCAATATAAATCGTAATTCATATGATTCGTTAATTCATTAATATATATTATTTATTTGATTCATTAATAAAAAAAAACATTAAATACAATATATAAATATATATATATATATATATATATATAATCTAATATATATATACTATAATATATTATTAAAGTTTAGATAATTATATATAATTTTATAGTATATTATATTATTTATATATATACTAATATATAATAATATAAATATATATATATTATAAATATAAATATTATATAAATATAATATAAATATTAATAATATAGTATATAAATTATATATTTTGAAATATATTATACACTATGAGTGTATAAATATTAATTATAGTAATATATATATATTAATACCTAATAATATTGCCCTTGATAAGCTTCATTTAAATTCTTAAGATATAAAGTTTTTATATTTTATAATATTGAATAATTACATCATAAATAAATAAACTCAATAAATATAAATCACATATTATAAATATACTGATATTAGCTTATTTGAGTTCCCGAGATTTATTGTTAAGAGGAACCTACTACATAGTAAAAAGGTATGATTCATATTTATGTTCATTAGTTCTGACCGGCTTCGTTCTTAAACCTCGGACATTTTCAGAGTTTCTATTTTATCAAATGAGTAAATTATTTTGATTTGGTTGGTTATTTCTTTGTTCAGTTTTTTATAGTATTTTGTCATACTCATAAATGCATTTTGGATACAAACTAGGTTTAGTGCGCCCAACTGCTTCTTTTGCATAATTATTTTTGATTAATTTATTTATGCAGTAGGACTTGACAACTAATTCTTTTTTCTTAATTAACTTATTTATAAATATAATATTTAAACAATTTGGTGTTTGTTACTTCTAATGTTCAATACCAATGAATTTGCGGATTGTATTACTTAATGGCAGTAGAGAGCTCGAATTATTATATATGTCTTCTTAGCTCACATAAATATCTTATACGATGTTTTAGCTTAGTATTCTTTCATGTCAAAATCTATTGATTTATCAACCAACGTAAACTAAATATCAAAAGTTTATTTATGCAGCGAGAACAGAGATATAACTTTATATCCTAACCTAGTGTTTGTTTTATTCTTAAACTGTTTAATAATTGTGACACCAATTAATATTACTTTTTTGAAAGGTAAGAATATCAGATAGGTTGATGATAGTAAAATTATATATATATAGTTGTTTGGTAAATGTTTTTTGGTGGTTTATATAGGTGTATGTATTTGGGGAATAGGGGAAGGTTAAGAATTATTTAGAGATGTGTTGTTTTTGTTTCTTGGTATTATAATTTTAATATTATTGCTTATTATGTCTATGAAGTAGAGGATTTATTGATATATATAAAGTTAGTGTAATCTAGAAAAGTTTTGTTGAAAGTTGACATACATGAATTAATTTATATTACTTGTAGAAAGTGAGGTAGGGAGGAGCAATAATATCGGAGGATGAGTGATTCGATATAAATCGGAGGTAAAAGATATATAATCCCTAATTTTTGAGTGTGCGTGTATATGAGATAAGAACATATACACTCATCGTGTGTCACTATGGTGTACGAAGACTCTGACTTCTTCTGTATCATCTTGTGTACTGTAGATTTGTGTTATTATGCCATGAGATGAGAGTGTCTAAAAAAAAGGGAGGAGGTGATTATTCGGAAGAAGATTCTAATGTTACATCTTTTATGTTGTAGTCTATCTCTCGACGTTTCGTTGATATCTAATTCTTAGACGACTTCGTTTCGTAGGGGTTTCATCTCTATTCTCTTGTGAGGATTGCTAGTAAAATATGCTCCCACATTCATCCTTATTCATGATGCATGTTACTTCTCTCTCTCGACTCGTTAGCGAAGTCAGGCGTGCGCATTACGTATCTTATGTTAAAGTCTTCCATGAAAATATTGGCAAGTGTAGGGAGAGAGAGGAGACCCCATGCTCAGTCCGTGTGTTTGTTTGTAGTAATGTCTAGAGTAAACTATGGAAGAATTATGTGAAGAGTGAAATGTATCAATTTTTTTAATTACTCATCCTACTCGCATGCTTGGACCTAAAAGATAATCAAGTAGTAATGTATTTTATTATTTTCCTTTTAATGTAATCCGTTCCTATAAAAGATTTGAGATAGTGTAAAGCCAGGTACTATATATAGTATAGAGGAATACAGAGATAGTGAAAAAGAAATTATCACCTATATATCACGATATTAATGAAGCTGTGGTGTGTGTTTGGATTAATTGATTTTTTGTTTTATTAGGTTAATGAAGTCTTAATAATATATTTCAGGTGTGTGGTGTGATATGTTGCTTTATTGTGGTGATAGTTGTTTAGAGATCCTCAATTGTGATATTATTATAAGTTATACATGAGAGTCTGTGTTCAGTATAGAGTATTGAGAGAGCGTAGGGGTGTGTTTGTTTATATTGTAACCTTATAGAGTATACAATCCATGAGTTAAAAACACTGTGGATATTTTTGGTAAATTGAGCTTGATTTTGAATTAGATTCTATGTAATTGTGATTGTGAGATGAAATTTTTTTATTAAAAAGACTTACTTGATTGACATTGGGCTATACAGTAGAGTTGCCGATAGGATAGTTTTTTGTTATTAGAAAAATAGGTATATTAATTATCTGACATTAATATATTACTGCATTTATTATATAATCTATAATTACTTGACTATTAAGATACTAACCAGTGTATTGCCTATATTACTCGAGAGCTATAAACAATTATCAAACAGGAAATATTATCACAACCAAAAAATATTAATATTTAGTTAGATAATTAACATCAAAGAATTCTCAGACTCAAACAAAGAGATCATACTTTACTTGAAGAAGGTTCCATTAACTAATAGTCGTAGGACGAAAGCTACGTATTATTAATTATTTTTTTATATTATGTGGTTTTAATATGTGTAATTTTATCAATAAAATATAATAAACTATCTCGTGTATTAGATTGATATAAACTAAAGGGAGAAATATTAGAGTTAATATATATATTAGTTTTATATATATTATTTATTAAATATATATATATATATATCTATATATTAATATGATATATATTAATATATTAATTAAATATATATATAATATATAAATATATATAATATATATATATATATAATATATATATAAATATTAATAATTATATAATATATATACTATAATATATATATATATTAATATAAATATATATATATATATTATATATATATTATATTTAATATATAATATTATTAATTATATATAAATATATATATTATAATTATTATATATATATATTATATATATATATATATATATATTAATATATCTATAATAATATATATTAATAGTATGTATATAATATATTATATACTATAATATATCTTAATATATTATAATAATCTATAATATTAAATTATTAATATCTATATTTTATCAAAAATATAATTATAGTATATATATATAATATATAATATGTAATATATTAATATTTAGATTTATAATTATTTTACACAGTTGTCACCTATACTACTAATAACAATACTACACGAAGCAGAGCACCTTATAATACAAGGAGGGAGGGTATTTAGCCCTTAACTACACTACAGATAAATTATGTACAATTATCATACTAATCACTAAGCAAACTTACGTCCTAATGAAGTGGACATACAAGAAGACACCACTAATGACTTTAATAAATCAAGTGTAAGAGAGATTAAATTTATCCAGTCAGTAGTAAACTAACTATCTCAGAAGTATACAAACTCTGGATAGGCCCAGAAACTTCTTAACACGAACAGAGTGAGTGTGCAAATAAAGAAGGAACACGCAGCGAACAAGCCTGGAGTTACCCAATCATCAACACAACCTCAGCGCCGACCAGCACCCCTTTGTGCTAACGAGGCGTCGTAAAAGTAAGGCGTGGTAATAATTATACGCTAGTAGAGTGATAAGTTTTCACTTACTATATTCAATCTATGAGCACCTTACCGCTCGCGTAGTATATACTATATATACCTTTTAAGAAAAGAGAATATAAATGTATCATAATTAATAAAACATCTAATTATAGTGAGCGTGTATCCTCACGCAAAGAATATAACAAGTAGTTCAAGTAACTGGATAATAGTAATTGCAATAGATATCAGTTTTATAAGCTTTGGTATACCTTTTGAACTCTAATACCTATCATATATTTTTTGATATAATAATACTCTTTTAATTATATATATATATATATATATATATATATATATTATATTATATTATATATATATTATATTATATATATATATTATCAAATAACCGAAGTGAAATCATCAGTAACCACCCATAAAATATTGATAAACATTATTACTCCGTACAATAGTGTAAATTAGGTCACCTTGTTAATTAAGCTTGTAAAGCTCACTCTGTAATAAGAAGAGTATAATAAAAAAGTCTCGTCAGCTATATAAACGAGTAAACCCCAGTTTTCATTATGTGAATGAGCCTATAATATAGATAATTAGCCTCTTATATAGCAATACAACCTGAGTGAGTATATTATTATAGAGTAGTGATGGTTTTAGATATTCCAAGCATTAATTTGAGTAAGTTATTTATCATAAGTAATAAGCTCAGGGATGTTATATATGAATTGTTCGGTAGAAGATCCTAGTCTGAGTGAGATAAGAGATAGGTATAAAGTTAGTATAAGGTTACTATAAAGTAGCTAGAAATGAGTAAGAATTATTTATGTAGAAGATTGGGTATATATATTTTAAAGTAAATTGAGTGAATATTTACTCACAAGGTTGAGTACGTAATAATATAGTAGTATAATGACCTACCACCCGGTAAATTCTATTCACAGTGTCATGCTAACTGATGTTCCATATAATATGTAGAGAGGGAAGATTAAGGGGGACGTATATATGCAATTTCCGGTACATCACACTCATACTAAACCAAGTTCAATAGAGAGGGAGCCATAGAAACATCAGGTGATCAACTATAATGAGAGGAGAGATACGATCGTCATCCGCGGTCCATGATAGGTGTGAAGTTTGGGCCCGCTGAAAAGAGGGTGATAAACCTGTTTCAAGGCCTGCTGTTAAAGCCATCTGAGACCCGGTGGTTCAGAAATATAATGTCTTGTCAGCTGGAGAATCTACCTGTATCTGCATTCCTGGAAGATCTGGGTGATGTTTCGATCTCAATCTAAAGACGTGAATTTTGTGAGAAATCTGACTATGATGGCGAGGGGAGGAGAGGATTGTTCCACAGCTAATTTTATGAAAAGTTAGGGGAGAAGTTTTGAGGTTAGTTTCGTAGCGAGATTGTATGTGGTATGAATAATGGAGACGTGAGAGTTAGTATTATTAGATAATATATTTTGGAGAGATGTGTTGTTTGGATGGAGGGGATGTTGTCTCATGTTATCCAAGACAGAGCAGCGGGAAGAGGGAGGTGAATTTTAAAAACGATAAATATTGTGGACATTTGTAGTTGTTGCTGACGGGTGGGAGTTTTGGGCGAGATCTATTCTTGGCACAACATTGTATATCCTATCAAATCGTCTTAAATGGCCCTGAATGGTGAGGATTATTTGTTATGGAGAAAGTAAGTGATAGAGAGGTGGAGTGCGCCTCTTTACATCACAAGCCAGTGATAACTGTTACAGACCACTGAGTAAGTTGTTGTGGATGGCACATTTTGTAATTGTGATTCTATTGTAGATGGAGTTTATGGTGTAAATAGATGATTTTGATGATATTATACCTAGCATATCTGAGTTTGTATGCTAACTTTTGTCGAGTGATAAAGTATAGCTTATATCTCACACATAAGAGAAAGCACCATGCTTTGGTATGAGAGATGGAGAGAGTTTCGTAGGAACTTTATTATGCTGCTGCTGTAGTTTTAACAAAATAGTTTTGAATGTGAGGTCTAAAGGTGAAAGTGGGTGTCCCAAAGAGGCGTTGACTCATATATGATTTGTTTTGTTGTGAGAGTAATATTCCAGTCGCTCTATCTGAGCAGGGGGATGATTGATAATTCACATATACTCTCTCCGTGTTGTAGTGTCCTGATTGAACGGAAATACATGTAGATAATAATCAGTAGGTATTACAAGATGCAGAGTAGACCGATATAATTTCTGTCGCAGTCAACCTTCGCGAGAGACTGATCTGCACCGAGAAAAGCGTACTAGCGACTACGGCACAAAGCTATAGTTTAGTGATTAATAGTTGAATTTTGTTCTTGAAAACTGTTTGTATGTAATTGTCAGTGTAGTTGTTTCATTACTGAAGCTGTGTTGAGATGGAGTTCGTATTACATTTAATTATCTGCTTGCTGTACTAATAATGTTTTGAATGTGAGGTCTAAAGGTAAAGTGGGTGTCAAAGAGGTTACATCGATTGTTTTGGATATTCTGTTTTGGGGGATGATTGAGTAATTTAGAATTACTTGTGGGTGTAATGATGATAGGTGTCTGTAAGTAATGATCAAGGCTATGCATGATTTCTTGGCAAAGGCTAATATTCTGTTGGAAAACAACCACACTTCTAGACGATTTAGATAATTCTGAGTTTGATATGTAGCTGTGGGTAATGAGTGGTGTGATATGTAATGGTTATATGATCTGCATAAGTTATAAGTACTGAATTGGGAGGTTGGGGGGAAAGGGATGTCAGCTGTAAATGGGCTAAGCAGGAATGAAGACAGAATGGCTCCCTGGGGACCTCCGTTTCTTAATTTTACGGTTTTTGAGATTTGGTTTTTACTGGATACTGTGGCAGTGTGTCCAGATATGAAATTAGATAACCATTTTTTTGTAATTGTTAGGGAAAAGTGAGTTAAGGAGTTTTTGAATAAGTAAGTGTCTAGGTACTGTGTCGAAGGTTTTACTAATGTTTAATCTGTTGTGATGTTTTGTGGGATATATTTTAGAGCTGTTGAGGTGGAATGGAATATTATGAAACCATGTTGTTGGTTTGAGGAAAGAACGAGTGGTTGGATTTTGGAGAGCATGATCTTCAACATTATTTTCCGCAAGTAGGGTAGGAGGGATATGGGTCTGTTTGATGATGGAAGATTGGGATCTTTGCTTGGTTTTAATTTGGGTATGATTGCTATTTCCAGTGTAAAGGAATATAATTAAGTGAACAAGATTTATTGATAATATTTGTAATATATAGAATAGCGGTTGGTTCAATGTGTTTAATGTGAAAGTTAGAAATGTTGTCGGGCCAGGGACTGGAGAGTCTTTTAAAGTTTTGATGAGTGAAGTGATTTCTTGGGATTAATTTCTAATTGAGTTTTTTTGTTTTGAATTTGAGTATTATATATTTCTGTTAATTTGGTGTGAATGTTTGTTGGAGAATTCGGATTAGTGTTGTGCAAGGATTTTGCAAGTGTTGTTGGGGAGAAGGCAGAGAGTAGCTTTGTCCTCTTAATACTTAGTTTGTAGGGTGCTCTTTTGGGAGTTGTAGAGACTATATTTCCTACCATGTTCCTCTCTCCTCAGGCTTCCATATGTTGTTAGTTAGGTGTTTTTTTATTTATTCTATTTTATGTGTGGAGATGAGATTGGAGATTTGTGAGTTCAAAGAGATGTTTTCATGCCTCCAAATCTTGGAGGCTTTTTTATGGTTCGTTCTTATTACCCTTCTTTATTAGGTTGTTTATTTCGCTTCTGAATGTATCGCGATTATTTTGAATTTGGTATCGAGGCTTTATGTATTGAATTTAGTGATATTTCTATGGCTTTATTTAGGGAGTGAGATGTGTTGATTTCAATTGTATGTTTTGATGTTTCCAAGTATTGGTGAATCTTTGCCAGTTAGCTTTTTGTACGCTTGCAAAAGTTGATGTTATTGGCTCTAATTTGTCTAGGAAATAACAATGATTATTGAGAGAATAGAAATTTCCAAAATATGTTAAGATATTCATGTACTCCTTCTCTGGAATAATTTTAAGTAAAACCCACCTAATTTTTTTTTTTCTTTTGAGTGTAATATATTCTCTATGTTATGGCTTACTAATTTTTCTCCAGGGCGTTGAGTTCGATGATGGTGATCTGTATGTTGACGGCCATAAGGCTGCTACTGACGTTCGTGATGAGTTTGTATCTGTTACTGAGAAGTTAATGGATGAATTGGAACAATGCTACAATGTGCTCCCCTAACGTGATAATAATAACACTATACCACATTTCATTATTAAAACATTCTCTCCCTCTCTCTCTCATTCTGGAGTTCTCTCCTCTCTCCTCATCTCTCTCTCTCTTCTCTTCTCTCATCGTTTTTCTCTCTCTCTTTCGAATGAGTTTAATATATACTTATAAAAGATAAGGTATATATGTAGAGAGTTATAGATACATCTACTATATATATCGTATCGTACTGTATATAATTATATATATACTAATATATAATATAGGAAATCTATAATATCTATAGATAATATATCTATATTAATAACACTATAGTTTTTAATATATACTTAATCATATGTTAGTGACGATACATAACTCCACTCCAAGTAATATTAGAATAAGAGGTTTTTTAATTTTTTGATTTATATTATGGTCATGAGTAGATTTTGTTAAGGATATTCGCGATGAGTATAATTACAATGTTACAATGTGCTTCCCCAACTTTTACAGGGCCAGGATGTTACACATGCGTCCTCCACTATGATTTCGCGGAGGCTTTGCTATTCAGCGTTTGATGAATATTTTATTCAATGAAGTATCTGTTTGTATTTCGAGTGTGATAATCCACTTTAATTATAATAGCCAATTATTAAGGTCAACGTCGTAAATGGAATTGTAATTGACAAGTATACAAAAAGTATGGGAGTGGAGCCAAACTGGTCACGGCCCTGTCACTTCTTTCGTTATCTTCAAGAGCTTACGCTTCTATCTGAACAATCCCTAAAATCAACCCGGCTTGAGCAGACATGAGGGAAGCTAGAAACAGTCCTCACATCCATTGAATAAATTTAAAGTTTTGAACATGTAATATAAGTTAGAAACACTCCTTTGTCTCATGCGGTATATAATCAGTAAAACTGCCATAAAGGCTTATAATATAATATACTATATCGGAATTACTTAAGTAATATATATATATATATAAGTATAAATATATTATATATGATAATATATTACTATATAATATATATATATAGTATACATGTTTAGCAATAGTATATACCTAATATATATATATTAGTTATATATATTATACTTAATATCTATGACTAATATTATATATATATAGTACTATATATATTATACTATATAATATATTATATATACTATTATATAGTAATAATATATGTTGAAATATAGATATATATAGTATAATGATATAGTTATATAATATATATACTATATCAACTATAAGTAAATATTACATAAGTTCATCTTGTGATATCAACTAAATAAGATGGGATTTTCTTGTCAATAGAAGCTTAAACGATTTCTAAAATGGTTATTTCTAACTTAAAGTTATGATAATATTAAAACGAACAGTAACATATTGAATGTAAATCAGATTTCGTATGAATCATATATTTTGTTGAGCTGCTTTTAAATAATGCTCAATCTCGCACGTATTTAATCAGATTTTACGACCATTTTGCAAGTTGTAATAGGTGATTCCAATGATTTTCAGACGGCAAATGAATCTTGGCCTTACGAAAATAAAAATATGAGAACTTTATTTTAGTGTCTAATTCCACATGACACCAGATTCAATCGAAGATTTTGAATATTATTATGTGTAATAATTTATTTCAACATTTTGAGTAATCCAATAAATATTACTGAAATAATATTTAATCATAATATATTATCTAATTATCTATTATATATTATTATATAGTATATATATATATAGTATAGTATACTATATAATAACTATTATTATATAATATACTATACTGTGTATATAAAAATTATTTAAATATTAGAAAATTAAAAATGCCTCTCTCGTCTATTTAATATCACAATATACTAAAATATATTTTCGAACGAAATTAATATATATAAGTAGTTATTATATATATATATATATATATATATATATATATTATATATATATATATTTATATATATATATATATATATATATATATAATTGTGTTAAAATAGAAGAGAAGGATTTTAATATTGATTGGCTGTTGGAATGTTCATTAAATATAAGTAGTTGGAAAAATCTTATGATTAACCTTAGTGCGATTTCTAACTGAATATTGATATTATGGTAGTTTTTTGTTGCAAGGTTATAACAAAATAAAATGAGAAACGATTTACATTTGATGATTACCGAATCAGTAGTGTGAGGAGCGCTTCAAGCAGCCCCTTGTTTTCTTTTTTTTCCCAAAATAACAAAAAGACTTCCCGCCCTTAGTGGTCATCTCATTCCTTCTTGACCTTAGTTTGTCATTTTGAGACGCTTGATGGCTTATAAATAATGTGATTTTGTTAGTGGTTAAAACAAATAATCAAACAGGGTGAATCTAAATTTTCTGAATATATTTGAGGTGTTCTCTAGAAGGGATTAATTCACTGAGATTCAATCGTTTAATAATTAGGTTTCCAGCAAATATAAATTTAATAAAAAAGAATGATAAAACATATAAGAAATAAAATATATTAATAATTGAAATAATGTCCAAAATTAAACTTCGATGAAAGAAGGTAATTGCAGACCTCAACTTGTCTTTGGCGTTTGTTTTTTTTTTTAAAAAATAATTATGAAAATTTGTCAACTTTTTGTTACTGAGCATGTTAATACTTGACACAAGATGAACTTGTCTTTTGTGGGATGATAATATTAAAAAACTTAAAGAGTATTACAATTATTTTGCTTTAGTTAATATACCAATTAGTAATCAATCAATCTAGTGAGGTTTTAGAATTTTCAATGCATTTCCTAATAGCTTGTTTTGAAATTCGTTTCAAGAATTTCTTGATACATTGATGAGGTTTCTCAGTGTTTTAAACGAGCGCGTATAGGAAATAATTAACTTTTGATTATTTTTAAATTCCAATTTCGAACAGAGATTAAGATCTGTATTGTGCAACTTGTTTCGCGATAGCGGTAATAGTTGAGCTTGAAACTCATATCTCGAGAAATATGGGTATTTATTCAGTTATGCGATGTTTTTATATCATTTTCGTTGCCATGATAGAAACAAAAATAGCGATGCCAAAGTCTCTACCATACGATAAAATTTAATGTCACATATACGTATTTTTTATATACAAGTTTAAATACGGTTTTAGGAACCCATTAAGTTTAGGTTAATTATAAGTTTTGGTTAGTATACACATTAAATCTGTATATCCTTAACAAAACTTACCATAACTACCTTTACCAATATATATATATTATATATCTAATATATATAGATATATATATATAATATTATAATAAAATAAATAGTATATATATATTAATTAATTTTATATTATTAATAAAATAAAAGTATAAAATATATATCTACTATGTGTGTGGGTGTGTATGTGTAGGACTGTGATGTGTGTAGTGCGCGTGTGTGCAAAGCGTTTTATTACACCAATAATATAGAATCCAAATTATAGAATAAATAGTCATATTTTTTACATCTGTCTATTACTCTGTATTCCTCTGACATCAATCTTTAGCGAGTTGAGAAGTTGATTACGTGTTGTAGCTCTTATAGACAGATTTCAGTCTGTAAGATTGCTTTGGATTTTTATACTTTCTCCTTTATTTATTTCTTTTTTAATTGTTATTATAGCCTATTATACTCACGCATTAATTAAACCGAAAAGTATTTATCATCTCTCTCTCTCTCTCCCTCTCTCTCTCTCTCTCTCTCTTCTCTCTCTTCTCTCTCTCCTCTCTCTTTCTCTCTCTCTCCTTCCTCTCTTTCATCTCTCTCTCTCTCTCTCTCTCATATTCAACGAATTTAGGTTTGATAAGTTGAGCCTCGCTTCAAAGCTCAGACCATGTGATTGTACTGCTTGAATCAACAGTACAAATGATTTGACTGCTTTTTAATTTTATTGATATTTTATTTTTTTGAACAAAGGAGTTTAAACATAGCCAAAAACTGCAATGAAAACCGAAAAGCTCGCACAAGCGACAATTTGAAGTGTTTGTTCGGGTAACCTGGTAGTAAATTTTTTCAAATTAAATTGTATACCAAGGAAAAGAGAAACAAAACATAAACTTTAATGTGAGAAAATCACATTCAGTTTCTGCCCATTAACTTATGTGAACTCAAAACCTGCCATCAGATATTTTATTGACAAATTTAGCTTCTCTTTTAAGGCCATACAAGTTAAATTAATGCTGGCAGATTATCTTCATTTACCAGCCGCTATAAAGGAGAGGTTTTCTCTATAACAAAATATTTGTGTTATAACATTTCTTCATAACATTTGTGTTAAGACAAGAAAAACTTTAAACTTAAACAGTGTACTTGAAGTAATTAAAAGGTAAAATTAATTTATCAAATTTAATAATACATTTGCTAATCTTAGGGAAAAGCTCATAAGAAATGATAAAATTTCACGGAAGCAAGCCAGTTCGTTCTGAAGAGATAAATGAAAAGAAATGCCACGTTGACAATTGTAATATTTTTGAACTTATTATAAAATATCTTTAACTTAAAACTATTTTAAAGTCTTCACGATAACCAGATTCAGAATTGTGGCTAAGTGTGTATCAATAATTGCTACTGTGTGGAATATGATTTACCGAAATAAATATCAGTAGAGTTAACAGAGGAAGAAAAAAACGAAGTAATAAAATTAGAGCTTTTGAAGTAGTGGCTGGTTTAATGGGAAATTGACTAAATTGAGTCGGCCATTTTCAAAGAATCTAGGAAATATAAAACACCTAGGTGAATTATGAAAGAAAGTGTGGAGGAAAAAAAGAACAAGTCCAAGGTACTGATACCTTTAGGATTTGGAAGATGGCGTTAGAATTTTGAAAGCACTCTGAACAGAAAAGACTGGAAGAAGATTATTACGAAGGCCAAGCCTCAATAAGGGCTAAAGCGGCAGATGATATCGTAAAATACAATATATATATATATATATATATATATATAATATAGATATAGTACTAATATGTATACTAGATATCTAATATATATAGTTATAATATATAGATATACATATAAACTATTTTAAATATTATAGTATATATTATATAGTATATATATCAATATATATTATATATTCTATACATATATATATATTATAGGTATAACTATTATAGTAATATATCTATATATATAATATATCAATATATATATATTAGATAGTATATATATACTTATATAACTATATATATATCATCATATATATATATAAATAAAATATAATATATAGCGTATATATATATATATATATATATATATATATATAATCTCGTATAAAGAACATTTTGTCTAATTGTTAATTAATATATATAGCAGATTACGACTGTTTTTACAATTATCTGATATGAAATAACAAAAACAATTTCGTAAGTATAATGAATTGTCAAAAAAAATTTTTTTATAGTTTTAACATGTTTTTCAACTCATCAAATTTTATGAAAGTTTGTCAAAATCATTTTATTAACATTAAGGAAACAGCAAATTTGAAACTCGATGAAACATTTAGCAAATTTAGAAGTTGAGAAAATGTTGGAAGTCAGTTGGCTTTTTATTAATGAACAACTTCTTAAAAGAGAAATTTATTTAAATCATGCTAACATTTTGCTTTTATCTGAGACCGTCCAGATAGCTACAAAGTAAATATGTTGGTATCATTCAACTATACCCTTTACCATAATATTATTGTGATGAGGGAAGGTGCTGAATTACCACCACACATAGACATTCCCCTGTAACCACGTCTCTAAAATATCGAATATTTTAACTTTGATCTTAATGGGATTAAAATGGATCTCAATTCTACAACAATGATCTTGTGTACTATTTCCGTTCATATAACAGGTCTAATGGAATAGATTTATCAGGCTTTTTCGAGAATCTTTCTCACAGGACTGTTACATCTTATTATCCAAATGACAAGTGTTTATATAGGGGATAAAATATACACAACATTAAGTTTTTGACCTTCTCTCATGCTCATCAAGTTGAGAGGGAGACCAAATCATTCTTCATTGTTAAGAGTCCTAACCGATTCTTGAACACTTTTGACCTATGTTTCACTACTAATCCTTCACTCTGTCAAGAGCATATTAACTTTAACCGAGATAACTAAAAAGTGTTTAAGTGGCTTCTGCTATCTTTAAAACAACTCCAACTTTAATTCTGATGAGTAGCGACGTTTGTCGCAAATGTGGATCCGTAATCTCCGATGGGATAATCAGTTTTATTTTTTCTTGGACTAGATAATTTTTCTTTTTAAAGCCTTAAGAAAATGGGTTTCGCACATAAAGAAGTTGCACTCTTTTAACCCCCTTTTTCATCTGAGTTAGCATTGGACGACTTTTACAATCTTCCTCTTCCTTCTTCTACTCTCCAACATCTTAACCAAAATTACAAAGATCATGTGCATTGCTATAAATAGCTATAAAAGTCAGCAAAGTGAGCGACGAGAATGTCAACCCTCAACATAACATGTTTTGAGGGAATGTCTTCTGAGCGGATGCCATCCTTTAGTCCAACTATATGAACTCTGCCTAATTTTTTTCTTACATTTTCCTCTAATTATGGGATTGGTTTTATCAAACCACTTTCGATAAAGGCCAGACTTTCTGAACTATCACCATATAGTTTTCCCTCTTAATATATCTAAGATCTTTAAATATTCCTTCAATTCTCATTTCCAGGATCATCTTTAATCTCACTCTATTCTTTCCAATTATCAGAATGGCTTTAGAAGCTTAAGTATTTCAGGTGATATCCTTCCTATTTAATTTCTGCCTTTAAGATCTTTGACAAGTTTTGTTGTGTAGCGCTTGACATTTAACATACTTTTGATGCCAGAGTTTGGTTTTCGTTCATACACTGTAGCTTCCCTTTCAGAGTTTCCTCCTTCATTTTACTACTGTCTAATTTTCTTCCAAATTTATGAACAGCGTTTCCCAGTAGCGTCACTTCAATTTTGTGACATACAACTCTTTAAAAACTTAACTTCCACAAATCTCCCTCTCAAAAGCACCCCCGGCTTTCCTATCTCTTTAGATGGTTCTATCTTCTTGTGTACATTAGAGTCGTGCTTGGTCTCTACATAACAAAAATATTGTCATGGTAACCTCATATCACAATGCTTGCTGGGCTGTTTCAGTGATGCTGTAATTTCAGCTAAGGCTGCGAAACTTTTTTACACCTCAGTAACTTCAACTATAAAATTGACCCCAACCGTCTCTTAAGGGGTACTATTTTCAAAATTAGAGTTCTCTAATGCTACCGCCGTCCTGTGTAGGTAAGTTCGATCCATAGCTTAAAGATCACAATCTGATTCTTTACTGGCTCCAATAACAAAGATTTCATTTAAGATCTTGTGGCGTAACATTGGCGCTCTAAATCTCATTTAGGAACTATATAGCAGAAGTTGTATCGAAATGGTTTACCAGCTATATACTCCCCTTTTCTTATTAAGCACTGTCCCTCGTAGCCATAGATGGCACCGGCTATCTTCACATGAAAAATGTTGAGGAATTGAGGATTCCATGATTGTTCGATGTGATGTTTCATAATCTCTGTCTCGACGCTCTGTTTGTGACATTCTCTTGCCGTCCTCCTTTACTAATTGATGTAATCTTAATCCTCTGTTTCTTCTGTATAATTGGATATCAATTCTAAAAAAACTTATACTTCTAGTCAACAAATGTTGAGGTTGTTCTTGTTTTTTTCATTAACTACACGGCTTTTAGAATAGAAATCTTGCTCGTGATTAATCACTATCAGTTTATATATATATAGCTACATATATATAGTATAAGTGTATATATATATATATATATAATAATATATATAGTAATATATATCTATGTATATTTATATATATATAATATAATAATTATTATATATATAATAATATATATATATCATAATATATAATATATACATATATATAGTATATAATTATATATATATATTATATATTATATTATATATATTACTATATATATTATAATTATATTATATATTAGTAACATATATATATTGTATACAATATATATATATATATATTATAGTATATATATATATATATATAATATTATATAATATAGTATATAATAATATAATATATATATATATATATTTATTATATTATTATATTATATACTAATAAAAAAAAAATATATTTATATATATATAAGCTATATATATCTATATCATATATATATATACTAATAGTATATATATATATATATATAATAATAATATTATAGTAGTTAATATATATATATATATATATATATATATATATATCTATATATACTCCTGTGTTTGTTCTGATGCTTGAGTTATTCGAGACCTATTTGGACATTTTACAAAAATCGAGGAAAAGGAAGAAAAGGATCCGAAGTCATCAGAAAGTAGACCAAATTTCAAAAATGTCTCTATTTTTAATTTCCTCAGACTTGCAAACCCTCTAATCTCTTATTAGTTATGGCGGCTATAAATCTGGTTAGTGAATTGATATTTCTTAATATATATGTCAATGATAGCTAGTCAAGGTTAAATAGATTTATTTTTCCTGTTTAAAGACACATTATTAGCTCCTTCTTTCAATACTTTGTATTGTCATGAATGAATAATATTCTAGAGGTAAACTGAAAACTTATCATAATTAGTACCTGAAGTTTGCTGCTCACCTTGACAGATGTACGAACGTATTTTATTTTATAAGAATTGAGGGATAGTGAAAAAAATTCATATATATATATATATTATATATATAGTATACTAGTATATACTATATATATATATATAATAGGATATATATATAATATATATTTAAATCTATATAAAGTATTGTAATCTTGCTATTAAAATAGTTTTAAAATATGCATAGTTAATAAGGTCTTTCTTAATATACTTTAATATATTATATATATATAGTATAATATAATTATATTATATTATGATATTACTATATTAATAATATTAATATATCATAATTATTCTAAGTACTATATACTATATATATTAATATACAGAATAAAGTATACGGCGAGAAAAAAATCCTGAACCACTTTCATCGAAATGATCAACGTTTGGCCCACAACTGGGACCGTAATCATCAGAATCTAAAATTATTCAGAAATTTAAATACAATTAAATTGTTATTGCAAAATAATATTTGTATAAAGTAGTAGTTTCTATCGAAGATAAAAAGTTGTATTTTTTATTGTCTAATTAATACTATAATTTTAATGTTAAAGTTTTAATATTTTTACGGTCTGATGATGGTCCCAGTGTGTGACAACCGATTGTCATTCAATAAATGTTCAGATTGGTTCTCGCTGTATGCTTTATCCTCCGTATAAAACTTTGCCTGAAACGGATCGCATATATATATATAATACGATAAATCTAAAGATCTTTATATTCTGTAAAGAATATAATAAATAAAATCAAAATATAATATATATATATATATATATAATATTATAGCATATACTATTATTATTATTGTGTGTATGTGTGTGTTGGTTGCTTGTCTAGACCCCGATATTGAGCAAGAGTAAGAAAAGAAAAAAAGAAAAGATAGATTAAAAAGAGCGTGCGAGAATGCTGCTGAGTCAGGATTTGCAGACTTTTCATTAGAATAACCTGAGAAGCCAAAGTCCTTCTATAGCGTTTCCGGCACCAGTTCATAGTTGTACTATTACTGAGTTTCATGAAAAAGATATGAAAAAGAAAGCAGTTGCAGCTGTAAACAGATTTTCCGTATATAATACCGATAAATCTAAAGTCTAATTTGTCATATAAGCCTTCCTTGATAAAGGGTTACTTTCTCCAAACAATAACCTATCCGTTTATGCAGGTGGTGTATAAACAATATGAGATTATTGTATAAATAGATGTTTATATAAAGTAAATGGCTAACCCAAAGAAAATTTCCATCTTTCTTTATTTATATAAAAAAAAACAAGAAAATTATTTAATTATTAGCTTATAAATTATGATAACAATTAAAAGGATTAAGTAAATTAAATAACTAAAAATATCTGTAATAAAAGATTCAAAATTATATAAGTACAAAATCAAGATACGAAATCTATTAACTTTTTAGGATCAATTGCGAGAGTAACAAACAGGAGCAAAATTAAGCGTGGACTTTATTTTTGGTAACACCTCAACCCTTATTTAAGGAAAGGCTCCATCAAAACAGAAATACATAATAAAAATATGATTAAATAATATCAAAATCATTCGTATGCCCAAACAATTAACTGTCCACTTACTGAAGAAACATTTCTAAAATCCAGACGAAATGTTTTCATTTTAATTTTTTTTTTCATCTCTAAATATCCTATCATTTTTTTTCTTTTTCTTTTTTTTGCTTAAAATTCGCACCTCATGGGAATTGTTCTATTCTAGGAGGGGAACTTCTCAAGGTAATTTCTACCTAGGATCCGGAAGAGGAATTGAACCTTTGTCCTTTGCCTCATGACTCTGTCCTTTTACCGTTGCACCAATTTTTTTCTTTTGAACTTTATTTACCACATATCAGCCCAACCAACATGTCTATACAAGTCAAGCTTAGTTGTCATGCAGCCTTCAAAATTTCCGACGGAGGTATCCAATTTAATATTTTCAGCAAACGTAGAAACTACTTTTTACTCCCTTAACCCAATACTATCGAAATCAGTAACAGTACAAAAACTGTCGAAAGTTTCCGACCACTACTACCATTGCATCCTAAAGTGAAAAAACAACAAGAAGAAGAAAGCAAGAGAAGGATAGAGAAGCAGATTAAAATTTTCAATCATTTGCTCTTACGAAAATAAGTAAATCTTATTTGGATAATACTCAAAACTTAAATTTGTTAATAATTTTCTTAATTTTCATACGGTCGTCATCATACAAAATCAAATGGCGTAAATCTGTGGAAGCTGAAACCTGTATTTCGTTAGTTTTTCTATAAATAATATTTGCTTTTCTTTTTTATTGACATTTGAAATTCAAACAATGACCTCTGCATTAATATATAGCTGGCACACAATCTTTGTGTCAATATTACTTTAAAATCGAACTATGCAAAGATTATTCTATTATCTAAATTCTCTTCGGATAAATTTGTGATAAAAAAAGGCTTATATAGTCTTTTGATATCGAAGATATGTTTTATAATTTTTTCAGCACTCACGGGTCTGGGGGTACGATGGAAGGAGTGTCCCATAACAACTATTTGTGTCTTGCACTGATTTTGCAATAAAAATAATATAATTTTTTTTTCATAATGATCAAGTAAGAACAAAGTAAAAAGTAAATTAATTATACACATCCATTTTAATAATAATAATAATAATAATAATAAAAATAATAATAATAATAATAATAAAACTCATAATATAATAATAATATAATAATAATAATAATAATAATAATAATAATAATAATAATAATAATAATAATAATAATAATAATAATAATAATAATAAAGGTTGACAAATTGTTTATAAAATATAAGCTTTTTTTGTGGTAAAATTTACATTTCATATTTTAAATTAGATTACCATTAAACAACATTTTCTTTGCAAATATAAGAGAATTAATACTAAAGAGTAACTAGCTTATTTTTATTTTTAAATAAAATTTATTAATTAAATTAGGAAAAATAGAAAGGAGGAAAGATACCATGGGCGTCGTCAGGGGGGGCAGGGGTGCAGCCACCCCCCTAGAAGTGTTTACTCTTTTCTCAAAAGCAACACAATTCTTTCTTGCGATGCAGAGAGATTAATTTTAGAGTACAGCCCTACATCATATGGCTTCATTTCCTACGTACTAAAGGGAACAAGCTATTATAAAGTATAAAAAAAGCATTGCTCTTTCATTTCTCTTCACACAAACTAAATCTAGTAGTAAATGATTTGAACACAATACCGAAATTCCGCAATACTGTGGGAACTATACACTGCACATTATTAGTTTGTTTCGCGAGTCAGTTTATAGAGAAAATTAATGCCAAGACATCCCAAGCCTATGCCAGACCAGATGGTCTAGATACAACACAAGTGCACCAGAGTGTTTGAGAAACACTTTGCTACGAATGATGCAAGCATTAGCAAACCCTTTCCATTGAAGGAGAAGATTGACCATCACAAGACGTGCCAGAAAAGTGTTATTTATTACAGTGTGCATTCAGCACGGTAATACAGTCGTCATGTCATCAGGCTACTGACATCTGACTCGAAGTACTCCTGCAAAATGTGTTAGATATCAATCCAAACACCTCGGCAGCCATTCGAAGCACAATTCGGTGAAAAGGTTAGAGTCATGCGGGGACTGAGAAAATATCACGATGAACGTAGTTAGTACCAAGGAGAGGATCAAATCGCCCAGCAACTGGGACTTTGAAATCTGAATTAAGCTCACAGGATTGTTGGTAGGCAGCTGCATCCCAGCAACCATCCAGCAACAAATCCAACGGGTTTCTGGGAAGAGTCCTTAATAAATTCCGTTTTGGGATTACTATAACCTTACTTCTTTGGAATTATGGTTTTCCTACTGAAAATACAGCCTGCTTTATCGACATTGGTCATAATCTGCGCATCGCTTTTCCACATGCCTACTCACATTACCAATTCGGATTGAGTTAAAGAAAAGACAGCTCCAACTTTTGCATAGTTTTACCAATTGAAGGGCATAGAAGTAAAGAGCTATAACTTGTAACAAAATCGTGGAAGGGTACAATAAACCTGAGAGTAGTGAAGAACTAAAAGATCTTGTGTTCTCCCAAGTCTTAAAAGAAACTGAACCTTTCTTTCCGCCTACAAAAAAGGCTTTGATGATACTACTGTGGACTCATTGCATTTTTCATAAGGAAGCACTAATTTCAGTACTACTGCCGAAGGATCCACGACTTGCTACGGAAGTGACTATGGAAAGACCAGGTTAACAACGGGGCTGGGCATGATTAGAGACTGTACACCAGAAAATTTGTGGTTGAACAATTATGATTATTTTATTCAAGCAGTAGTTGAAATTTGCCTTGAACCCAAGAAATTACTTTTTTAATAATATCAAATTTTTGACAAATATAGAGTATTAGTAATTTTATGTACCAAAATTACTACTATAGCGTATAGTCTCATATACTGAATATAAGGCTACTAAATTAGAGAAGGTCAGGGCTTTGGGTGACTGAGTTGATATATATATATATATAGTTACATATGATATATAATAATATTATATTGATATTATATAGTGTTAGAATAAGGGAGTATATATCAACATGATTATATAAATAATTATAAAATGAAATTGAAAGCTAGATGAGTAAGGTAAAGATATGAAGCTTACCAAGCGGATTGGGAACTCACGACATGTTGCGCGTGAGACAATATGCCGCCGGCTGCTAATAAAACTGATTGAAGCCATCCTCCAAACCCAACAAAAGTGGATTTCTAGAAACAATTATATAAGCAACCGAGTTCCCGTCAAGGCGGAGCATCACCCAGGCTGTACCACCCTGCTCCTTGACGGCATAACCCGTATGTTTATTTCGTCAAATACACTGGTTAAATATTTGCATAATAATCCAATTCTCGCATTATAATGAGATGTAAAGAAAGAACTAGTTAATAATGAGATAAAGTAACGGAAACTGGCCTTACTCCTGGGATTAACCAACCGCATGTTGCAGCGGGCGCTGACGGACAATATGGGGCTCGCGGTGCTGCGGCGCGCTGAAATAAACTGATTGAGCCAGCTGTCCTCACCCAAAAAAAGTTGGTATTCAATCTAACAAATTTTAGGATAGAGTGCAAGAGCGCTTGCGCAGCGGGGACGTTCCCCCGTCACAACGGAATGGGCTAGGAGGCCGCCAGTGAGACCATTAATAAGCAAGACTTAACGCTATTCATGACGGCAGTTTCCGCAGTCCTGTCCTAGTCCTCTCGGTGTTCCTTTTGTAACTATTTTGATGTTAAATATTGCACGAGTAACCAGATATCGGGCTGCAATGTGATCATATTGAAGTAACGATGATAATAGTATGACCAAGGATTGAGAACTCACAGAGTTCCCAACTGAGGTGACCATTTCTGCTGCTTGGATTGATGTGTGATCCAGAATCACACGACAAGACAAAAGTTCGCTGTGCGGAACAATAGTCGTCCCCGGTGGAGAGAAGTAGTACGCAGCAGACAGGAAGGTGCAATATCTATGTATCGATAGGTTGAAACGCCGCGTCTCTCAACAGATTATTTTCTTCTTTTCTTTTAACATATACCTTTAATTTGCTTTGAGGCAATATTTACACGCAGATATCTTGTAGAAAAAATAATAGAAGAAAACGTAGAAAGTTCAGAAGCGGGATACTTGGAGATGAGAGACTAGATACATGTGGCTGGATCAGCGCAGGCTAAAGATGTGGTGTGGTCGCGCTATGGAACGGGAAGTGCGGGGGCTTGCTTTTATAATTGTTCTTGAATACCCAACTTTATATTGAGTTGAGAGGCGCAGTTGATGTGGCCTGCGCAAGTCATAAACTTAACGTGCGCGTTCTATCTATCTATTTGTTTAGTCCGATCGAGTCCTTTATCAACGTAGATAGTTAGGCGACGCGAAGTGCACATGGGCGGTGGTTCAAATTCCCAGAGAAGGCAGTTAAATATTTACCTTCTCTAAAATGTCATCTTTGCTTTAACATATATATAGTATATATATATAGTGAGGATATAGATACTATATATATATATAATAGCTATAAATATAGTATTATAATTATAAGAGTATATAGTATAACATATAATAGTATAGTATATAACTATATAGTCAACTATATAAAGTATTATATATTATTGCATGAAGCTATATAAAAATGATCAAGAGCGGAGCGAGATGGTGATTGATTGGATATTGAAGATATGTGTAAGAACGCGTTTATGGAGGGTATTAAGGTTTCCCAAAGGGATTGCAGGAGAGCGGGTAATAAGGTCAGTTGTTAAGGGTAAGGAGAAAAGGGGAACTTGGGTAAGAAATTATACGGGGCATAAGCTTTCTGTGAGTGTTGTTAGGGAAGGTATTATGCTGGTCTTTTGTCGGAAACGAGTGGTCGAGTGCTGAGGATCGTAATTGGGTGAAGATGACCAAGTGCGTTTCAGGGGTGGTAGGAGGATGTGCGTAGGATCAAATCTATTTATCATTGAAACAAATGAGTGAGAAAAGAGGGAGAAGAAAGAAATAAATTGTATTTAGGTTTTATGGGATTTGGCCAACAGGTATGATAGATGGATCAGTACATTAAGGGAAGCAGTTGATGCAGGTATTAGTGATAGTAAATCGTGTGTGGTGTAGGCTTCTGGAATGGAATAGATCAATAAGTATCGTAATGACGATAGTTAGAAACGGCGTGTGTAAGATAAATGGTGTCAATGGTGGTGATTGGTGTAGGATTAATAGCGGAGTAAGACAGCGTGTGTTAGTAGTCCCTGTTATTCAAGTTTGTATATGTGATGGGGTTATGATAAAGAATTTGGAGGTGGGGTGGCAGGAAAAGTTGGTGTCTCTAGACCACTCGTGAGACACTGGCAGTTGAGTGGAAGGGGTGCCCTACCCTATTATATGACGGAATGATCGTTGGTTCTGGTTGTCGGCGAAGTCTTGAAGAGGAGTTTGAGAGGAACTTGGAAACTAGAGAATTTGATGGCAGGCGTGGTGAAAGGAGGGGGCTTGAAAAAGTAATAACGTGGACTAAGAGTACCCAGTGAGGTTAAGGCTTGTGATGAGTGACACCTCGCTCAGTGTGAAGTTTATGGTTTAAGATGGATCGTGCCAGCTAGAACAGGCTTGTCCCTAGAGGCTATTTAAATATATTAGGAGGTATCATGTTGGATGGAAGGAACGGATACGATGCAGAGGTGTAGTAGCGGAAAGTCTGTGGAATGCGCAGAAGGTTGGCTGGGGTAGCAATTAAGCAGGTCGTTGGGGTACGATGCAAGAGGGACTACAGTCCCTTCCCGAGTGTGCTAGGATTCACTTACATGAGGGGTATGTTGTTAATCCTAGTGTTATTGGTTGTGGTAAGTGGAGACTTAGCCCTGTTCTGGAAATAAGCAAGTATAGATCTAAATTTTCAATGTGCTTCCAAGAGTGGACAATCTTAGGGGTCAGTGGCTAGCCTGTGAAGGAAGATGAGGATTGATAAAGAGAGAAGAGAACTGAACCGTATAAGAGAGTGGTCGTAGCGTGTGAAGAAAGGGGTAAGTGAGAGAATAATATATGAAAATGTTGAGCACATGGTTTTGGGTCATGTTGGACAAGGATGAATGATATAGGCTTGGTTAAGCGGATGTAGTTAGTTAGTGTCGAGTCGTGGTCTGTGGAACCGAACCCCTGGGAGGGGCCACTAGGGAGACCGGAAGAGAGAAAGGTGGATTGCAGTCGGTGAACACGAACTGGTACTGAAAGTGAGAGAATAATGTGAGTTTGGCAGAGGCCGCGAGAATAAGAAAGGTGCAATTGATAGGAGGAGCGAATGGCGGGCAGGTTTTGTATGGGGTGGCCATTGATGTTGGTCCTAAGCACCTGGAAGGGGATGACACCTGACAACTCTAGACGAGCTTTACCAGAAGTGAGGTCCGGTCGCGGGTCCATGAATGCGCATACTAGGTGGATTCCTTGCGTGGTTCCTGTGACGAGCCTCTACAACTTAAGTAATGAGTACAACGAGGTGGGCGGTAAGGTGCTAGAGGGCTATTTCTCTGTTCCGCACCGTCTTCTGTCATGGTTCCGTCGCTAACTGGCTTTCTCTTTCCGAATGCATGTAACAGCACCTACCCCGTCCAATCTCTGGGGCACAAAGAAGGAAGTGAAGAAAAATCGAAGAAGAAGACAGGTACTATTAAGGATATATATATATAAATAATAAAATAATAAAATAAAATCAAATTAAATAAAATATATATATGAGAATATATCATAATACTATTACTAAAATAGAAAATTATCGAAAACCACAGTAGATATAGTTGACAAATGTTATATGCTAGGTAATAACTAATATTAGTATACTGATGTTACGTATATAGTATAGAAACAAAAAAATAAGGAAAAGACACTACTACCCTCACCACAGCCACCTACTCTTTTTCTACATGTAGGAATTAAATTGGTAATGTCATAGGAGAGAAAATTATCAATAAATAGATATATTATAAATAGAGCGTAAAATATCAACACCATGATATATAAAGCCTACATATAACTTAATATCTATACTGAAACTAGTATAATATAGTATATATAGTTTAAAGTATATACTAATATGATAATAAATAATATATACGTATAATATCTATATATATATCTAGATAATATATATATATCATATATTATATTATGATATATATCCTTTCTTGCTTAGCTACTCTTCTTACCAGCCTATACTCGCTTGCCTACATGCCAAAGATTGGGGGTGAAGCGGTCTGGTATACAGACGCATCGCAAAAAGAAAAGCCAATAGGAGAACATGACAAACTCGAAAAGAAAGCCCAGCTTTACCGGCCCGTCTGTAACTAATAAGTGAGAGCTTCGGTACAGAACTAGAAAACAATCCTACCCTAAGAGACTCTGACATGCGATCAACCCCGTTCAGTGTATGGGACCAGCCGTGGATAGGACATGGTAGGAACAGCTGGGTCGCGTCGACGGATGCTGCAGTGCCAGGAGACACCGCTCACATAATGGTCAAAGGAGACCAAAAATGGGGTCGATCGTGGGCTGATGGCACTTATTCTGCAATGTAAACAAGTCGGTTCATTCAGTGAGGAGCGCCGTGCTGTGTGGTGCGGGCGGGCGCAGTGGAGCCTGGTTATGCCCACTGTGTGGTGGGATGGACCCCGGTGGCGGTCAGTAATGGCTTGTCAGAAGTCGCGACCGGATACGGATTGATAGCTCGTCCTAGTGCCCATCACATTGGGGGGGATACTTTGTGGACCAAGAACGACCCGATGATGGGGTTGCTGGCGCGCCCAGCGGACACGTACACGTCACAACGGGGTAGAACCACTACGCGCCTCGCAGCAGTGGCCATCGTTCCTCCAGCGTTCCTCTATCTCATGGAACGGTCACAGCACGCTGCCTCCCGGCTCGTCGTTCTGCTGCTTTATATTTTTTACGTTATGCTTCCTCAGCAGGGGCCTCCTGCCAGGCAGTTCAGACACAAGGCACATGTGCAGATGATAAACATATACTAAATGCGCACGGATAGACTTAGGGGATTGAGTCGAGGTGGCGAAGCTCCTTATTATTCGTTCTCAGGTACGTCCATCCCTACATATCGGATCAAGACATCATACGGCAAGACAGTTCCCAGTTCTTAGGACGCGCGTGGGACATTTGGGCCTATCCCAACAACTGAGGCACGCAAGATGTGATAAATGCAGGCATAGGACTGAGTTATAGGGGGCTGGGCGTGTCACTGATTGAGCGGACACTACGATAGTACGAGGGGCGAGGAGCATGCCGATGGAATAAGACTACTGCACGTAAAGAATCGAGCACTTAGTATAGCTGGTCACCGCATCGAGAATCTCCAATGGGAGCTTATTTCGTCACATTTCACTCTTCTGTCCCTCCCCTCTTCACTACTTCTCATTACGTCGGTCTCGCCCTCTCGGTTCTCCGAGCAACTCCGGCCTGATAGCCAGGCCAGGTCGGCGGTATCGCCACAACGCGTATTATGCGGCGGACTTTCAAGACCGGGAGGAATTGACTTGCCACCGGTACCTATCGATTAATACGCAGACTTACTAGAATGCGTTGTGGCGGTCTCACTTGCCTCATGAAATTACGGCTAGACGCTTACTATTAGCCAGGGCGGGATAATGTACGTACCTGGGTGCGGTCGTGGGTGGTTGAGGTGGGTTTCAGCCAGCGTCGCATATCTCGAGGGGGAAGTGTGGACAGTTCATCGGACGCTTGTCGTACCAGAAGGAAGGCGTCGTTCAGGCTATGTACTACATTTGTTGACGGGCAACCTATGTTCTTGGTGGGGCGATCGTGGTCGCGTAACCCTAGTGATTATGATCGTGCCTCGCTGTGTTCTTATTTTCCCGTGCTGCAGGTTCTCCGAGCGGGGATTGGCAGATAATAGGTCTCTAAGATGTGTTCGTCTGTTTAAGGTACCTGCTTTGTAGCACGCGAGGGAGTGCCTTGAGCGAGTGAGCGTGTTACCTCGCGCTGAGCGATGTTCGTACCCCGCGTGTAGTACGATCGGGCACACGAGCTGAGGGCCTCAGGGCTTGATAGGAGCTGATGTCAATAGCTGGCCAATGACATCTCGTGTATCGCCCTCAATGAGGGGGAATGTACGATAACAGAATGTGATCCGCCCGGCCGTATTTACAATACAAAAAAGAAACGAACAACACAAAACGTTAAAACAGCTCAAATAAAAAAA
>JABUQX010123208.1:0-10000 GCA_015478945.1 Trachelipus rathkii
AAAAAATAATTAAAAATCAATTTTGAAAAAGAGTTATCCTTTGAAAGGAAAAACATGTGAAATTACTTGTATCTGATCTTCCATTATAACATTACTGTATCTCATTACTTGTGTAATAATAAGCTGAGGTAAGGAATATCTTCAGCTTGGAACTGGTGTGCAATGTCAAACGCGAATATATCTTTCTCTCTTTATTCTTGGGGAAGAAATCTTCCTCCTTTTTAACACAGATCTGCCTTCTATCCATTTTTTGAAAGTCATATGTGACCCAACTTGACCTGGCAACAAAGTATTTTGTTCCAAATATTTCATTAAAAATTTGATGTAGTGTAAAATAGTTAAATAAAGAATATATATATAGTTTTGATTATATATTGATGTTATATTAAGTAATATATTTATAGTTTATATATAATATATATTATAATATAGTATATAAGTATATATATAATTATATATATATTATAGTATATTATATATATATATATGTATTAATATATTTATAATTTATATATATATATATATATAATATATAATATATTATATATATATATATACTTATAATAGTATATATATATATATATATATATATATTATATATAATTATATATATACAATATATATATAATATATATATAGTATATATATTTATAATATATATATATATAAATATATATATATGTATATATATATATATATATATATATATATATTATATAGTATATTATATTAATATATATATATATATAATAATATATATATGAGGGCTAACCAAGGTGCCATTCACCTGATGACCCCTGGCTTCATTGCTTACACCAGCCCGTCTCTCTCCATGTGGCATTCAAAGAGGCGCTCTCGCCAAAATTTTTACTTTACGTGGCCTACAGCGGGCCTATGTTTCTACTCGTACATAGTTTTTTTTAAGGGACTACAGTAAAAAAAGTAGTAGCCCACGGAGATTTTCTCCTCTTTAAAGAGATAATTTGATTGTTTTTTTAAATTTTAAGCTTCTTCGTAATTTTCTGTATATTTTAATTTTTAATTTTAGTTAGCTAAACAGATTTACTCATTGCTCACAGTGTTCCCCTGTGGCCTATTTTATAATTATTTTTAGTACAAATATATTTTTTCCATCGTGCCTCCACATGATGATGTCTCTAATAATACGTCTCCTCCTCCAACTCCGACTCCGGCTCCAACCGACTGTACTCAGTGCCATGGAAATTAATAAACTAAGATATTTGACTAACTTTTTGACGTGGAGATTGGAAGCTTACATCTCTGGAGGCCGAGCGTTTCCATGCTCTTTGGAATATTTTACCTACCAAATTATTTGCAACGGTCTGAGAGACGTCCTTCCTGGATTAAATATCAGTAACCAGCCATATTCAGAGCTTAAAACTATCTTATTAGCTAGGCTAGGAGAGTCTGACTCAGATAAAGTCGGGAAATTACTTCGTAATGAAGTACTAGGCGAAAGATTGCCTTTCATTTTATTAAATGACATGCTGGCATTGTTAGATGGTCCACCTGTCGTACCTTGTGTACATATTGTTAGACAACTTTTTGTCCAGAAATTACCGCCTGACCTACAGTACCATTAAGGCACTGCTGATCCTTCTTGCTCCTTGCAAGAATTAGATGCATATGTAGACTAGAATTTTAAACAGGCAAAACCTCTTACGGACGCAAAACAAACCTCTTGCTGGCGTCAGTCCTTTCCAGCTTTGGTCGGCTAGGTCAGGAGTCAGTTGCTCTTTGCTAGTACAGCAAGCCCAAGGCAATCAGGCCTGGTCCAATGCGGTGCAACCCTGCATCTTCACATACTGTATTATTAGAATTCCGTATCGCTTTTTTGGAAAATAACCATTTTAAGATTTAACAAACAATTTCAACTGTAGAATCTCGCACTCAACCTGGCTCCTAAAATGCATCCCTCATTCCTGATCCCTGATTCTTCTTGCATACCGTCCTCGCTTTCCTTCTCTTCATCCACCAACCCCTCGTCGTTATTATAATAAATCTTCCAAACCCTTATCGTCAAGCCTACGCAGTCGTAATCCTCCCTCGTTTAATAACTCAACCTCCTTTGTCGTCCAGCTCAAACATTCTTGCGGCCCTCTTTCTTGTAACTTCCCAAGGCAATTTGTTGTCAACCACCAGCGTTGGAGCGCTTCAAACACGTAAATGTGCTTAAAAATTAAATATTTAAACCCGAAGAGCCACGCATTGAAATCGCAGTGGCGTGGGCTGAGGACACCTGGGCTCAAACCTCTCTCCCTGCATTCCGCGATCTCTCTCACGATCCTATCTTTCTCGTTGGACAACTGACGCCTTCTTACTAACATTCTTTTCAGCCGTTCTTTTTCTTGCAGAAAGAGCCGTACTTTCAGAACCTCTGGGTGCTTCTGGCAAGCCGCAAAACGATTCCCAACCATGTCTCACTCTACGGCTCTAAACGATACTCAAACCTACTCTTTAATTTCTTTTCGACACGTGATTTCTTTTGGAACTTCGTCATTGCTACGTTCAAATCTTCACCTCTACATCGGTGCCAAATTCCTTGCTCAATATACAGACATCCTAGAGTTGACTTGCGTATAACAAGATTGATTGATTTTTGAGAACTCAAGGTTCTCTTCCTTTCGATCATGCATTCGTGCTAACTTCTGCTCTTCTATTCAGTATAATTCGATACTTCCCTCGTCTGGCAATAACGTCTTTTTGAAATATTATTCTTCATCCGAATGTCGTCTGAAGCTATTACACCATAATTCGTCTCTATTTATATCTCGAATAAAACCACTCTCTCTAAGGTGTTAGAGGGGTTAATTCAGTAAAGTAGACTTTTGCGGAGGAGAATATAATATTTTTCTTGGCGCTTTAGGGCCAAATAAGCACTGCACTCTAACTTTCACTTCTATTCACTTTCTCAGCATATCAAGACGTCCGGCATCTATTAGATAATACCACTGCCTGCCGCGCTCTAGCAAGACGAATTGAAGGTAGCTTTTCACTAAGATTTTGTGAGCTAACCTCAGGAATATTCCTATCGTGAGGGAAACAGAGCCTATTCCACGCACACGCATAGGGTGATTTTGTTAGCATCAGCTGACTCGAGATTCTCTTGATTGGTACTGCCTCACAAGCGTGCTTCGGGAACGACTTAGATCTTGAAATATTGAATACGAAGCTAATCAAAACCAAGGTTATCAGTCTATGGGTGAAAGAGTTTAAACGAGTCTTAGTGGAAGAGCTTAAAGGCATATATGCATTTTGCATGGCAGTTTCTAGGCCCGAGGCTTAGAGTTTAATGTGTGTCATATGAAAATGTTTTCCTTGTATGAGTCAGAAATGTGAAATCGAGTGAAGAATAAGAGAGAAAGAATGTGGTTCTGTATGGACAAATTGTAAAGTGGAGTTTTTTGTAAACATATTGCACACCTGTTGATTTTAAATACTTTGTTCTTCATACTCTACAAAAACTGAAACATTACCGAATATATATATATAATATAGATTAATATTATATATATATATATACTTATAATTATATATATATATATGCTATAACGTTATACTATATATTTATATAGTATATCTATATAATATAATATTACTATATATATATATAATTACTATGGTATATATACCTCACTTACTTATCATATATTCAGATATACTATAAATGTATATATTACTCCTATATTCACTACCTCTTACTACCTTAGCTTAACTAGAATCCCATATATTGCGATTAAATCGTGCCCACATGAGGTCGATAATATTTATAATAGTATTATTATATATTATATTTTTTTAGATATATATATAATATATTATAATTACAATATAATATTATATATATATATATATTAATAATATATATAATATATATATATATATATATATATATATATATATATATATATATATATATATATATATTATATTATAATTAATATATATATTATATAATTAATTAAATATTAGTATATATATTAATATATAATAAATATTAATATTATAATATAATTATATATATATATATATATATATATATTATATTATATTATAATTAATATATAAATATATATATATATATTAAAAATAAGCAAATTAATAGAGCAAATGATTATTTAAATATATTTAAATATATTAATATACTATATATATTATAATACAATAATATATATATATATATATTATACTATATATATAATTAATATATATTATAATATTAATATATATATATAATTAATTATAATTATATATATTAATAAATATATATAGATAATAATATATATATATATATATGATATATAATATATTATATAAAATATATATATATATTATATATATATATATATATATATATATATATTATATTAATAAAATTATAATATCATATATATTATATATATTATTAATATAATATATATATATATATATTATATATTATATATATATTATATATATATATTATTTATTATATATAAACATATATATTAATATATACTTAATATATAATATATATATTAATATATATAATAAATATTATATATATATTATTAATAATATATATATATTAATATATTAATATTAATATATTATACATATTTATATATATATATTATATATAATATATATATTAATATATATAATATATTATATATATATATAAATATATATAATATATATATATAATAATATTATTATATATATTAATATATATAATTAATAATATATATTATTATAATTAATATATATATAATATATATATATTATACATTATATTATATTATATAATAGTATACTTAATAAATAATTATTATATTATAATATATATATATTATAAGCTAGAGGTTGTAAAAACATACTAAAATGTTGTAGTGCAGATTTGAAACAACTTTATTTTGGTGCTCACTTCAGATACAAACTGAAAAATGTGTTAAAAAGAGTAAGTTCTTCAAGATTTGTTTTTATACCCCAACTTTATACATTTTAGAAATATCTTTATTAATTTATAAAAACAAAAAATATATAATTATATAAATATAGTATCCAGATATAACATTATTTAATAGTACTAAATATCCTTTACACTATTAAAATAAATATTTACTTATACTATGCTAAACAATCCTGCATAGTTAAAAATATCTCATAGAAATCAGATTTGTCTGAGTACTGTAAGGTATTATATCGATTTCAGTGAGAGAATGTTTGGTTATTGTATAGATATATTGCACCATGTCGAGTAAGCATGACTCAAACGATACCCTAACTGAACAGCGCGTGAAAACATCTTTGGGAACATTTCTTTCAACTATCGAGACCTAGAGATATAATGTACAACGGATACTTTGGAGTATAAATATTTGTTTGTATACTAAAAATCAACAAATATTACATCACTAAATCATCATCAAGAAGAGTAGTTGGGGGAGGGTAGATAGGAATACTCCCCAGTCTTATAATCAGAATATTATATATGTATAGGCAAGTGAGCGTTGAGAATATGAATCGATTTAGCTGCCTTTTATATCAAAGCAGCGAAACTTGCACATTGGTTAGGAATAGTTATTAGAGATGAAAATTCTTTCATTTATCTTGCTTGAAAGATTTTTGATTGACTATAATGAAAATCTTCTTATTGTTTCACACCGTTCTATATATTATATACTGAGCACACCATGACTAGCAACAGTTTCTGAGATATTGATCCAAAAAATAGGAATGTTGGTTTTAGGTGTAAAAGCAGCTGGAGATAAATGATGTATATCTGAATATCATCAGTAGAGAAAGAGTTTTGTGATAACTGTGATATACCCATATTAATAATAGTGAAATTCTGTTATGAGCACACAATCTGACAGAAAATAGGGACATGACGAGTACGCACGAGCGTGATATATATAGTAACCATTTGGGTGGACATAGATAATATTACATGATATACGAATCGTACCAAAACGTCACCTATCACAGATGATCAGATATTAGCGGATTCTTGTTGAAACGTTACAAATCGAAGCTAGCTGTTAGCTAGTAGTTTAGCCACCTATATAATATATATATATATATATATATAATATCTTGCCATGGAGCTATAAGGCACCCGCTGTGCAGTTTATTTAAATATAACACTATATATATAAGAGCATATATATTTAATTTAATGATTCTGCATTATTTGAGGTTACCCCTCTTGCTGTAATTTAATAAAATACAGATTATTATTTAGTAAAATATATATACATATATACTTATTGTCAGATAAACTATAGATTCTTCTTTCGAGTATACACTGTTATTCAGGAAATTTACAACTATACAGAGCCTGAGAGATATGGTTGAAAATTAACTATTGATTGAGGATTGGTTCTAGAGGATCAAATAGCGAGCAGTTTATGGTTATAGGTCTTTATATCATACTGACGATGAGGTAATACACAGTATTGTTACTTCCCATCACAATATCAACTTGAAAAATATAACTTCCTGAGTGAGGCAGTTCATAAAAATGCAACATTACATTATATTGAAGTATACCATATTAGAATAGTTAGTTTCACTTTTAAGATGTAAACTCACACTCACAACAGTTAGTGTAATATTTACCATTCTATTAATATACACGTATAATTTAACTAGGAGTTCCAATTCCACGTCAATATCAATGAGCTCATAAGTACTCTGTAGATCTTGATTTCAGTTGTATCAATATAATAACCCAAGAATTTAACATTAAAATATAACATCTCTAGAGAACTTCCCTTGAGAGTTTAAGAACTAATGTGATCACGAATGTAAAGCATGCATTACTGGAAATGGACATCTTAATAGCACGTAATGTTTATCACTTCTCATTAACTTTTATCTATACGATATATGAGCACACTCATATCCAGTTAATCGACCAAGTGTTATATTCAATCTCTTATATTTTCATCCATACGATAACCAATATTGACAGACCAATCTAAATGTTACCTCTGTGTGCCATACGCATAAACATATTAGGCATTTCACATTACTTTGAGACAGAGTCATTATGTCACATCAACCATGTAATAACAGTTTAAGATATTCCATTTGCGTCAGTTGAGTAACTACTTCGAGTCAACAACGTTTATAATTGAGGTAGAGCAAGCATAAGTTCACAGAGGTTCTCATTTGAGTTGGAAGAGGGTCAGTATTTAAAATAGAGAGAACACAATGGCATCTGCGTAACGCTTATAACACATGAATTTGAGTCTAACCTCCTTTCTAATAGTCTTATTTATATACACAACAACTCTAGGAGTATATCTAGGTTTCTAATTTATTGCGAGGTGACATATACTTAATATATACCATTTATTTTACTATGATTCAAGGAAAATTATATTCTTCTATAGCTACATCACTTATACTCTAACTGCCTATTATGATATAAATTCAATTAACTTACACATTTAATATGTCAGGTAATTCTTATTATTTATGTGCCATCTTACTTTTACAAATGTCAATCCACGTTATCCTTATTCCTTTCCTGAGAAGTATTATTCATGTATATTTCTTCTCTGTTCTTTCCTTGTCCAATACTCATTTATATCCTATTAATCATTAAGCGTTACTTAGGAAGTGTTATATTGATCAAGACCAAAAATGCCTAATTACCAATATCAGGGATTTTCTTTTCAATTGGGTAACATATTGAGAGAGGCATTATGATTATACTGTATCAATACTAATACCATTATGTACACACTTAGCCGGACAGGACGATAATGTTCTGAGCGAGAGGAGACGAAGAACAATGATTTTATTTTTATCTTGATATGTTAGGAGCGTACCGACATTTTGTTATTATATATGAATACTTTAATTTTTGATACATCAAAAATCATTGACATTCACTATTAGTAAACGTTTCTCCGTTGAGAGCTAATAAACTATGCAAATTTCCATTCATCACGACGTTACTTAAGCAAATTTTAAGATCTTGGAAGAACATGCTTATATTATTTGTTAAATGATACACAAAATTGTTACACTTACAATGTTTTTGTCTTAGAGAAAACTAACTTGTACTTTGTATATGAGTAATACTGAGATGCAGATCTTTTGAGTAGACGTTACTAGTTTATGTAGAATTACTATGAGTGAGTCGAGTCCTCTAAATAATCAAATATCATCTCGGTTTAATATTCACAGCATGGTAAGACAATTGAGATTTCAAGTAAAAAGTTTTTGGAGATGAGAGAGAATAAAAGAGAAACGGCAATGCCTATGTCCCTTTTGATGCCTTGTTGCACATGCCCCAATGATACGCATCTTGCAATAATAGAATAAAACCTGCACCGCAACAGGGACTTATCTCAAACGTCGAATGGTCTGGATCTGAAATGAGACAGAAAAAATAGCTCTCAATAAGTATTAACATCAAAATTTGAAGAACAAAGCATAAATAAAAGAAAACTTCAAAGGGTGAAAAAATAACGATCTCTTGACACCTTCATTGAAAAAAACTAAGTTGGGGCCCACCCTAAGAATTGAGTAATCGCCACACACACTGCGTTCGATTAATGACACACAACATTAGATTCAACACCAAGAGCCAAAACAGACACAAGGAGTATGATCTATCGCCAAATTCTCTCTCACTACTAATCAGTGTTATTGAGTGTTACAATCAATCACATCATAAACAGAAAAGAATCTTCAATAAAACCTTCATGCTTAATCACACTATATTAATAAGAATATAATAAATCAATATACACAAAATGCCTATAATTACGACAAGCAATTTCCTCATTAGTAAATCATAGGGACATAAAACAATAAAATCACAAAATAGTCAAGTAATTATTACCCCACCATTAATAAAATTAAAAGTACATAAATAACCGGAAACCAGTGAAAATAATAATTATGAATCCTTCATTAATTATAAAAAATGTTATTAAACAAAATCTGGGGACTATTGGCCCAGCACTGGAACCCTAGAATTATAATGATATATTATATATATAATATATAATAATTAACTATATATATATAATATACATATATATATATATATATATATATAATAATTAATAATAATAATAATATATATATAATTAATAATATAATATTAATAATAATCATGTATAATAATATTACTATAATAATATTATATATATATAATATTATATACTATATATATATATATATCTTATATATTATTATATCTATATATATCATTTAATTATATATATAATATATATATTATTATTATCCCTTTTATGAGATAAATATTAATATAATTATAATATAAACTATAATTCTATTATACTTTTTTTGTAATATTATACATAAAGTATAAATACTTATATTATTATAAAATATATATATATATATATATATTATTAAACTTTTAATTTATAGTATATAGTTGTCACCTATTATGCTCTTTAATCCATACACGTTCTTATAATATATATTTTTTTGGTTCACAAGTACCTTTACTTAAAATTATTTCCCGTTGTATTAATCTTTATAACTAATATATTAAAGGCTTAGTAAATAGATATAATATACTAGGTTTAGAATATTAGCTATATATCTAGGTTTAAAATTTTATTGCTTATCATAGAATGACGTGATTCCATCAAACCGTGATTTATTAGCTGCAAGGCTGACATCTCTTTCCAATCAAGATATATGAATAACCTTATCATTTTAAAAAGTATTATAAATTCCTTGAAATACTGTACTATTTCACTTATCAGTTTTCTGAAGGAAGTTGCATCACCAAGCGAAAGTACGAACTGCTAGATTGTTTATTATATTTATCTGTTAAAAATTTGTTTAAGAAGGAATTTTTATTAAGTGTCAAGTTAGTATAATTTAACGTAATTAAATATTTAAAGTAAAAAAATAAGTTCTCGTTATTATAATAAAACTTGCAAGGGAAGCAAAGATCTATACCATCAATCTGTCTCTGTACCTTTTCCCATAAACC
>JABUQX010123209.1:5000-10000 GCA_015478945.1 Trachelipus rathkii
AATTGGATAGAAGCTAGCTAATGATCCTTAGTTGTTTTTGGTATCCGTCCAATCACCCTGTCAAGGCGTGTGTTTCAGGGCAACAGCTTCAGCAGCAAATACTTCAGTCTACGAGCACGACACAACACCAACAACCCAATCATACAACAACAACAACAAACAACAACAACAACAACAAAACAACAACAACAAAACAACAACAACAACAACAAATATGGGAACCCTAACGCTCAGGACTTAGTCAAATAGCCAGAACCATAAGACCCCAAGTTCGGCAGAGCTAAACACTACTTCGCCATAACATGGCAAGGACATGGCAGGCCATTGGATACATAGTGTGGCTGGATAAATCTATATGTTCAGAATCTAAATGAGCAGAGAAGGTCCGTCGTCTCGTCTACTCATTCTAGAGCTTTTACCTGCCACAAACGGAAAAAAATTGAACCGAGCGAGCTGATTGCTGCGTCTATAATCAGCGATCTCCCGCAACTAACTATCAATAAGTCAACCAATATTCGTCAGCAATAGTATATATGTTCAATAAAGTGCTAGCTAGGATCAGTATGCACTACCGATGCCTCTCTTCTTATTGGACTCACCAAGGCAGTCTACCAGTCCTCAAGCCTATCTATCCTTCAAATGGTAACCAACATGTCCTATTTGCAACTAATGTCAATTGTTTCGCAGCCAATGGCTCGTTTAATTAACGACAGAACAGCACATATATATTATATATACATAATAAAGAAGCTTCATTGAGAATTTAATTGCCCGAGCTTTCAATCGTAGCATGATTATCGCGACTGAGCCGATATTGGGTTATGAATTTTCTAACATCATTCCACACCGCTGTGGGAAGAAAAATCTCTGCGAACCAACTACGGCTCTCTTACAGTACGCTCCACCTACTTTACACTCTTCAAGTCCTCCGCAGAAGAAGTTCCTTCCTTAAAAAATCAACCATGCTCCCAATTGGATTCTCTTACATGTTCAATCTTTGATCTTCAGTAGTTTTATCTTGTTTAACTTCACTCATGTGACTGCACGAACATTTCCAAATTATTCTTACCAAAAGGACCTGTTCCACTCCTACTAGAGACTTGGCAGGAATTCTCTGCCGGCGTCTTGTCATAAACCTATTCAGCGTCTTCCCGAGGTAAATTCTTAAGCAGCAAAAAGCAGGAGACTTCAACACCTCTTTTGAAGACAACGGAATCATAGACTTTTCAAGCTTCTTGGGCCTCCGCTATTCATTGGGAGATTCAAAGACCAATACACCGGCACACTGGAGACGCTTGTGTGATTACAGATCTTTTATGTATATTACTAAAGGGATTAAATATATTCTCACTTTCCTCAACATCAATTATCTCACAAACGTTCAATTACAAGGTGGATCGGACCCTATTTCAGCTTAAAATAGACCTTCGCAGTAGGTCATGACCATGCAGAATTCCAATTACGACCGGTAGTTACTACGACAGGATTGCCATAAAAAATTCCTTTCGGCCCTGTTTGATTCGTTTCTTGTCATTTTTGGTTTGCACACCAAACTGCTGGCACCTTACTATTTTTCTATCCGGATAATGTGATCTTCATTTTTCTTGACACTCCCTTCTTATATATACGATCATATATTGATAAGTTAGCCTAATATTTTTCATCGGAGAGCTCCTGGAACAACATGACAGACTACAATCTTCGGGTAAGTTTTCCAATGCTTCTCTCAGGAAAATTCTTTCCAAATCTTCTTAGAAAATGATAGAATTTTTCACTGTCATCTCTCGACTATTTGGGATATAATTATATTTTCATGATGGAATTTCTTTCCTCTCCTCCTTTACAGAAAGACGTCCGGAATATTTTTCCAAGTACCCTCATTCCTGAGAATTCACCCAGCTCTTAGAAGATTCTTGGCAATGATAGGAGTACTATACGCGCTTTTATCCCATATGTTTTGCTAAAGTAAGTCCTTGTTACTTGTGCAGAAAACAGCATAACCACCATCGAAAGATACAGCTCCTCAACGTTGAGCTACAGAAAGAGAGGATGCCCCTTTGGTGATCTAATGAATCTATCTTCAACACGCCAAAATCCTTCGATTTATCTTTGCGGATGCTTACATCTTCAACTTGTCACACGATGCTGTCAGACTTAATATGGCAGCGGCCCTTCTCTTCAGATGGGTTGATGACAGCCTACAATATTGATCATCTCAGCAGAAAAGCTTCTAATCAAATAGCACGCATACCTCCAGTTCATCCGACCGTGAACTTCTAGCAGCCTACTTTTCAGTTCTTCATTTCAAGAATATGTTAGAAGGAAGGAATGTCATCTTGTGCACTAATCACACACCTCTCGTCTCAGCTTTATACAGTAGGAATCAAGTTAAAAGTGATCAGCAACAACGTCATCTTTCTGTCTTAACAGAATATGTCTCTTCAATGACCTATCTTAGCCCTTAGGGGCGCAGATAACATTGTGGCAGATGCTTTTGCCCGGATATCCTCGGTAACAATATATGCCTTCGATTTACCTGCCATCGCCCGTCTTCAATCAACTGATGAAGAAACTACTACTTTTCAGCAGCGTCTTCATTCTTATCCTCTACAAGATAATCTTCAAGTATGGTGTGATACTTCATCAAGACTTCCTTCTACGACCATGATTGCCAAAACCTTGTCGTGGACAGATCTTCAATAATTTCATCATAATGTCTTCCTGGAGTTCAGAGCTTCCATATGCGTCTTATCAATGATTATGGTTATAATTCTGTGCCTACATGATCGTGACTTCAGATTTTGGTTCTCATCTTGTCAGCTCTTAACTTTCATTACCAGATATCCAAAGTCATTCTATCAAACACCCTGATTGTCCCCGATAGGACCATACCGTCATCACGCTAGTGTAAATGTTTGTCATATTCGACATACCGTGGACATTACCATAATTCACAAAACCAAGAATAGTCCAGTGCCTCTTGATGACATCCGATACTTCAGCTCCAGTCTTTAGATATCTTCTCACGTGCATTGAACAAGAGCACTGAGTGGACAGAAGTCATCGATTCGTCTAGTTAAATTACGAACTTCTAAAATCGGCGTTGCATTTCGCTAATTCCATGCATTGCATAGAAGGATTTGGAAATTCCGCTCTATGTAAATCTCAGATAGAGACATACAAATTTGGATCAGGTGAATTCCTACAACCGAGCTATCACACTTTTACATCACATAATGATTGGATTTCACAGACTCTCGGATCAGTGCGGAACTGTACTACCTCTTCAGTAAATGGCCAAATGCGAAAGGTTTCATAATCAACGGAAGAGTGCTATTATGCGCGAAGACAAACATGATACTATCCATTTCCAATCTTGCCGTGCCATCATGCTAATGTCTTTTGCTGTATACTGATCGATCTTCACGGACTTTCTCCATTTTCAAAGAGATAAACCGGGAAAATGCCTTGTGTCCCTACAGCTTCTTCACACGACTAAAAATGAGATCTCTCCTGCATGCGACTCTCATCGAGAAAATTTATGAACATCCTGAAACATTTGATTTCGCACAGTTACCAATCTCTTCATCCTCCAGTGTCTTCATCATACATTCTGCCGAATTTCAAACTGTAAACCAATGTCTTGGAAGTTTGGAAGCATCTTATTCTGGCCTGCTTGCAGGTTCTTCAAAGGATGAATTCGTCTGCTTACAAGATACAAATTTCTTGATGGACGACGGGATGTCACTTTCGATTTTGTTGTTTGAGCCTGCGTAACTCCTTCAGACACTTCGCAGATATTCACACGGAGGCGTTTATTATGATGAAATGGTTCCAAATCAATAATTATAATAAAGGATATTAAAAGAATACAAATCTACGTAGTTGAACACAGTCGATGCTTATGTTTCGCACGAACCTACAGAGATCTTCTGGATCTTATCTAACCTGACGCATTCTTTACTAAACTATATAATTATAAATAAATATTAAAATATATTATATTATAATATATATTATTTATAAAATTACAAGTATGAATAACCTAGTCTATATTTATTATATAGTCTCGAGGTTTATATTATCTTACATTATGACTTTATAAGATAATAGACATATTTTTATATAGTATAGATTTTATAGATAAAAGTGATTATATACAGATATATTATATATATATAGAATATTATATATATATAAATTAAATTAATTATAATTTTATAATATTATTGATAATATAATATAATAATTTAATAATTAATGTAATTAAAATATAACGACATCTATTATACAATATATATTATCTATTAAAATAATAATTTTATAGCAAATAAAATAACTATTATTATATTTAAATAATGAGAAATATTACTTCATTTTTATTAAATTAATTATAAATATAACAGACTATTTCATTACATATATATAAAACCTTATATTTATTACTATTAAAAAATAAATAATCATCTATGATACCAGACACAGATAAACACTATATATAATTGAGTATTATCAAATTTAAGCTTTTGATATATTATAGATATATATAATTCTTTCTTTCCCTATATTATCCAACAGGGGCATGTGTTAAAAATATGAGACGCCTAATATAAGGAGTCTGTATAAATATATACAAAGCTATATGATAAATGACCTTAAGTAATCATAAAAGCAAAAGAATTTTTATTTTTATTTTTAATATTATTTATTATATTTTATATTTTATAAATTATATTTAGTAATTATAACGAAGAGGATAATAAATGTAATAGGATATTTATTATTATTATATTATATTATTATTTATAATTAATTATTAAATAATTATTTATTAATTATTTATATTATTAATTTATATATTTAATTATTTATTTATATTTATTATTATTATTTTTATTAGGATATGTTTCTGTTTATACCTATATAAATATTTATTTTTATATTATTTATTTTATATTATTATAATTATAATATATTTATTATTATTTATATATATTATT
>JABUQX010123209.1:20000-25000 GCA_015478945.1 Trachelipus rathkii
ATTCTCAGCCATCATCTGTTTTTCCTGCTGTATTTAATCTCCCTCTCTTCAAGTCCTCCGTCTGCGGTCACCTCAGAGGTTTGCGTTAGGATTGGGATTGGGTGGGTATTTCCGTTATTATTATTATTTTTTCTATTTTATTATTCTTCCCCTCCTTGAATATATATATATATATATATATATATATATATATATATATATATATATATATATATATATATATATATATATATATATATATATATATATATATTTTTCTTATATATATATATATATATATATATATATATTAATAGTAGCGCAGAGGGGCTTCACCCACGATTTTTATAAATATCACAGGATATACTCTAAAAAAAATAATAAGGAAGAATAAAAAACCAAACGTGGCTGTCTCTTTAGGAAGAAAGTTACAGCCTTTCAAAGTTGTTAAAACTTTCATAGGATTTTCTTATAAAAAAAAAAATTTTAAAGCACAGGATATACTCTAAAAAAAATAATGATGAACCATAAACAAAAAAAAAAAAAACGAAAATGATTTAAGTTGAAAAAAAGTTACAGCCTCCCAAAGTTTAAAATTTTCCCATAGGCTTTCTTATAAAAGAAATTAGTGGGCCTCGCGCTCGTTTTAGGGCCATCCTAGTTCAGGTTATGATAAGATTTGTTAAGTATACATAGATTTTTTCTGTGTATACCTAACAAAACATATCATAACCTGAATTAGAGGACCTGAAATGAGACCTAACCTAGATGGATCAAAAATGTAAATTCTATGTGAGTTTCAGCAACTTTGAAAGACTGTAGCTTTTTTCCTAAAGAGACCGCCACGTTTTTTTTTTTTTTTTTTTTTATTCATTATTATTTTTTTAGAGTATGATCCTGGATTTATAAAAAAAGAGATTGCCCCTCTGCGCTATTATAAATATATATATATATATATATATATATATATATATATATATATATATATATATATATATATATATATATATATATTCTTTTTTTTTTATATATATATATATATATATATATATATATATATATATATATATATGAGTATATTAAAATTTAACACTTTAAAGAGCAAGTATTAAAACCGAGACCGCTCAGGAAGGTAGTTAAGACAAAGAAGGTAAGGCTATAGTCACCAGTCAGTATAGTCACCCAAAATAAACCCTCAATATATTTATAGCATTATAAAAACATATGATATATAGGAATGTATGCATAAGTCAAAAGGTTAGTAATTTAAGCATTCCAATATATATATATATATATATATATATATATATATATATATATATATATATATATATATATATATATATATATATATATATATATATATATATATATATATATATATATATATATATATATATATATATATATATAAATAAAAATATATATATATATATATATATATATATATATATATATATATATATATATATATATATATATATATATATATATATATATATATATATATATATATATATATATATATAAACAGTATATAGACTTAAGACGTCAACAGTAATAATAGATAATAATGCCTTAATTAAAATATTACTTGTAAAATCCTTATATAAATAGAAGAAAATCAATACTCTTTGTAAGTTTAATATCAAATATTTAAAGAAATTTATTAAGGAATATTAGCAGAATATTTCGACCAAACTTGGCCCTTTTTCAGCTGCAGAAGAGGCCAAGTTTTTAAACAGTTTTTGGAATACAAGTGTTTCTGTATCAACCTTAGTTAATTAGAGACTGAAAAGGAAAAAGAACTTCATGAGATATTACATTACAATATATATATATATATATATATATATATATATATATATATATATATATATATATATATATATATATATATATATATATATATATTATATATATATATTATATATGCGATTAATTTTATTCAATTTTGTATAAATTTGTTAATACTTAAGCCTACTTTATTGTTATTAAGAGTTTTAGTGTTGTAAATAGTTTCATAAAAAATTCATCTATATACCGGTATACAGTATATATATATATATATATATATATATATATATATATATATATATATATATATATATATATATATATATATATATATATATATATATATATATATATATATATATAAAAGATCCATAAAAATATACATACTAGAGCCCTAAAAAGATCCATGCAAAGATCAATATGATATCCATTTAAAGATAAATACAAGATCCTTAAATAATCTATAAAAGATTCATTTATATATAGATACAAAATCCTTACAAACATCCATTCAAGATCTATGAAAGATTAATACAAGATCCATTTCAACAGATCATTACAAATATCCATTCGAGATCCATTAAAAGTCAAAGATCAATATGATATTTCTAAAATGATCCATTCAAGATCCATTCAAAGATGAATACAAGATCTCTGCAATAGAAACTATAGTGAAATCCTGAAATGATCCATCCGAGATCCATTCAAACATACAAGATCCATACAACATCGTACAAACGATCCATAGGAGATCCATGAAAAGATCTTTATATTTTCCCCTCTTTTCATATATCTTAGTCGAAGTAAGTTTAAAATCTTGAATTTTAGACCAAATTAATGAGACACGAAAATTCTTCGTTTTCTGTCAAATTTCAAGAAGACTCCAATTTATTTTATTTTCTTCTTTTTTTCTATTTTCGAAAGAGATTCATTTTAAATTCTTCAAATTTTTTTTTCTGTCATCTTTTACGTCTCTTTTCGTCTTTTTATTCATCTTTTTACAGCAATTTTTCTCGCCTTTGCAGCAAAATTTTCTTTCTCTGCAGATGTTTTACATAATGTTAAAACGACTTATATATATATATATATATATATATATATATATATATATATACTATATATGATTTATATATATATATATATATATATATATATATATATATATATATATATATATATATATATATATATATATATATATATATATATATATATATATATATATATATATATATATATATATTAATAAAGTTGATTATTCTTATGATTAAATATTTGTGTTTGTTCTCTATCTCAATCAAGACTGCTGTCCTAAAATCACAAGAAAGGTATCGTGATTTATGACCGTTATAACTATGTAAGGAAAGTATTTACAAAATTTAATCTCATCAAATATGGAGTCTTCATTTACTGTTCATCCTTTAAATCAAATCATATTCCATTTGAATGAATTTGTTTATCATTAGTAGAAAAAAATACATTTAACTTCTACATAAAACTTTATTTGAAGCAATTATATATATATATATATATATATATATATATATATAATATATATATATATATATATATATATATATATATATATATATATATATATATATATATATATATATAATATATATATAGATATATTATAATAATATAATAATATATATATATATATAATATATATATATATATATATATATATATAACTATATATTATAATAATATATTAATATATATATATATAAAAAAAATATATATATATATATATATAATATATATATATATATATATATATAGGACAAAGTTACTAACGGATACATGGAATATGAGGTCGGATATAAACAAAAAATTTCTATCTCTATGATGCATAAATAGATGTTCTAGGGGTAAAATGAGGTTAGGTCAGAGGTTAGGTTAGGTTGTTAGGTTAGGTTAGGTACCCTAGGTGTTATCTCTACAATCCTTGTTGAATAAAAAAAATTGGTCTACTTTCCTATATATTTTACATTCTCTTCGACATTACATTTGACTTAACATTACATTTGACACATTACAAATATATCTTCGACAATTACGGATAATATGAGCGCCATGACCGCTCTTGAAAAGACCACACTGAACGCTCAACACACGTTCTTTCCCATATATATTATTGAGTTTCAATAAACGCGCCACAAACTAGTTCGCAAAAGAATAAACAAAAAATATTTAATTACTTTCAATACTTCTTGGTTCACCCCCAAAAATTTTATTTTAATTTAAACTTTTATTTGATATACAGTACATTTACTAATTTACACTATTAACGTGTATCCGTTAAGTAACTCTTACCATATATATATATATATATATATATATATATATATATATATATATATATATATATATATATATATATATATATATATATATATATATATATATATATATATATATATATATATATATATATATATATATAATATTTTGTGATTTACTAAATAACTCGATCACTCTGTAACCAAGAAGGATTTAAATCTTTTTCCACTACTTTTAAACCTTCGTTTGAGCACAATATCATTGCTTGGTACCAAAATTATCTCATTGCAGTATAGAGTCAAAAAAACAAGTTGAAATATACGGATTTGTATAGGAATTTATTTGGACGCAATATGAAAGATGTAAGTCAAAATATAGGCAGGAATATTCCGGTGTGGTTCATTTCTCAATGGTTTGTCTCTCCAGTATACTTCGAACCTCATCCCTTTTTTTAATTGCAGGCATATCAGGGAGGCACTTCCTCCCTTTTCCGTCACACACCACAAACACAACACCCAACACATTTACACATTTTGTTTAAATGGTTTACAATTTTATGATAGCGTACAATCATGTAGTCTTGGTAATGCCCTGAAGGAGAGCATCCAAACTTTGTCTCTCCTTTTCTTCCTGATCTATCAACTCAGTAATTATGAATTGGAGGTCACTGGTGATAGGGCTAACGTAGCTAAATTGCCAAAGTGTTCAGATACTCGGTTTACTTTCCTTTTTTAATTCCCCTAAAATTTTTGCTATTTGTCTAAATTCCAAGTAGTTAACCACCCCCTCTCTCCATCCATACTATATCTACCATTATTAAGCGAAACTCAAAATATTTTCCAGACTCAAAACAAACTTCAAACTTTCTTTCATGTCAGTTTTCACACAAATCCAGACCTTGTACTTATCTTGGCAACGATTTTGTCAATGTAAGT
>JABUQX010123209.1:32500-37500 GCA_015478945.1 Trachelipus rathkii
ACTTTAACCTTGCAATCAAATTTGTAATTGTAAAGTACCCCTATCATGTAATTTTTCAAAAAAAAAACCATTTGCTAACGATCCTGGACCCTTGCAGATGAGTGTGCATGTGTTTGACCACTACGCAACGACGAGACAAAAGAGAAACCGAGATACTTCTACTGTCAAGAAGAGCATGTCTACGGTTCCCTCCCGGGTCGCACGTCGAATCGTAGGCGAAACATGGGTACCGCGCCATGGGTGAATATAATACCATAAACCGGGTTTATATGTATAAATGACATGCAATAAGATTTAACCTTGCAATCAAATGTTGTAATATGCGCAAGGGAATATTTTGTATTTTGAAATTATACATAATAACCCCCGGTTTATGGTATTATTATTCACCATGCGCGGTACCCTGTTTGTCCCTACGTTCGAGTGCGAGCGGGAGGAACCGTAGTAATGCTCTTCTTTGACAGTAGAAGTATTCTCGGTTTCTCTTTTGTCTCGTCGTAGCGTAGTGGTCAAACCATGCACGCTCATCTGCAAGGGTCCAGGATCGTATCCTAGCATGGTGAAAATACATTAGGGGGTATTTACAATTACAAATTTGATTGCAAGGTTAAGATTATTGCATTTCATTATACATAATAACCCCCGGTTTATGGTATTATTATTCACAATGCGCGGTACCCTGTTTGGCCCTACGTTCGAGTGCGAGCGGGAGGAACCGTAGTAATGCTCTTCTTGGACAGTAGAAGTATTCTCGGTTTCTCTTTTGTCTCGTCGTAGCGTAGTGGTCAAACACATGCACGCTCATCTGCAAGGGTCCAGGATCGTATCCTAGCATGGTGAAAATACATTGGGGGTTATTTACAATTACAAATTTGATTGCATAGCGTTAAATATCTGCAATTTCATTATACATAATAACCCCCGGTTTATGGTATTATTATTCTCCATGCGCGGTACCCTGTTTGGCCCTACTTTCGAGTGCGAGCGGGAGGAACCGTAGTAATGCTCTTCTTTGACAGTAGAAGTATTCTCGGTTTCTCTTTTGTCTCGTCGTAGGCGTGTGGTCAAAACACTATGCACGTCATACTGCAAGGGTCAAGTGACTGCAACTAGCATGGTGAAAATCATTAGGGGTATTTACAATTACAAACTTTTTTGTAAGGTTTAAAGTGATTTATTCATAATATACTATATTATAATATAATATATATATATATATATAAATCATAATATATATATATATATATATATATATATACGTTCGTTCGTTTTGTTTGCTAAGTAAATTACATTTTTTCTCTTAAAATTAGTTATGAAGATGTGAACATTTATTTTTTTCATAAGCGAAAAATTAACTTTCTGCAGTATAAAATTTGCTTTGTAAAAAAGGAAAAAAAAAAACATTAAAAATAAAAAATAGAAAAATGTTAATTTTATTTTTAAATAAACTAAAGTTTTAATCTATTTCGTTAAAAAAAAAAAAAAAAATTCTACTTTAAAAAAAAAAGATAAGCAAACTTTTACCGAGTTAATGTAAAGTTTCTAAAGGGAGGTTAAAACAATTCTGAAAGGTGGTCCCAGCCTCACGGAATTTATGCTCTTTTTTTCCGTAATACCTTTCATGTGTACATCTTGAAATGCAAGTTCTCTAAATCAGATTTCAGAATATATTTTTCATCCATGTTTAGAGAACTGTTCTCGTCATTTTAAATTACTCTTTCATGTTAAAAGATTTTTTGAAAAATATTGCGGATCTACAATAGATTTTAGTCTATCTCTTTTGTTGGTTTGTGGAGAAAAATTAATTCCCAAGCACACACACACACACACACACCACACACATATATATATATATATATATATATATTATATATATATATATATATATATATATAATATATATATATATATATATTATTATATATATATAATATATAATATATAAATATATATATATATATATATATATATATATATTCAATACCAAAGGAGTGTGTATTGAAAAAAAATAGTTAAAATAGAATTGTGTGTAGTTGTCGAACAAAAAGCACAAAGAAAATAGAAAGGAGCAAAATTAATGCTGACATTAAGCTAAGAATTTAAAGATATATAAATTTTGCTCTAAATTAAGAAGACATGAAGTAGAAAATTAGAAAGGCTCCAAAATAGTAACATTACATTGACAACATTGCTGACAAAAAAAGTACAAGGATTTGTATGAAAACTGACAGGAGAGAAAGTTTGAAGTTTGTTTTGATATCTGGAAATTCTTTTGAGCTTCGCTTAAAAATAGGAGATATAGTCTGGATGGAGAGAGGTGGTGGTCAACTACTTGGAAATTAAAGTAAGAACTAAAAATGTTACAGGAATTAAAAAGAAAAATAAGCCGAGTATTTTAACACTTTGGCAATTTAGCTAAGCTAACCCTATCACCAGTGGCCTCCAATTCATAATTACTGAGCTGATGGAAAAGGAAGTAAAGGAGTGACAAAGTTTGGATGCTCTCCTTCAGAGCATTACCAAGGCTACATGATTGTACACCATCTTAAAATTATAAACAATTGAAATAAAATGAGTAAATCTGTTGGGTGTTGTTTTTCTGGTGTGTGACGAAAAATAGGAGAATTATCAGTCTGACATGCGTAAAATCCGAAGTATATTGAAGAGACGAACCATTAGGAACTCAATGACTCTGGAATATGCCAGCCCAACATTTTGATTTCCATGTTTCAAATTGCATCCAAATAAACGCCAATGCAAATTCGGCATATTTCAGCGTGTTTTTTTTACTCCTTACCACATTGAAATAATTTTGCTACATATTATAAGACAATGAATGATGTTGTGCTCAAACGAAGCTTTAAAAGTAGTAGCAAAGGATATAAATCCTTCTTGGTAACAGAGTGATCTGGTTATTTAGTGAATCATAATATATATATATATATATATATATATATATTATATCATATTTGTTTGCTATAATAATATATAATATATATATATATATATATATATATATAATATATATATATATGGAAACGGGAATTATACATATATATATATTATAATATTATATATATATATAATATATAATAGTAATATATAGTATATCATTATATATATATTTATATATAATATAATATATATATAATATATACGTTCGTTCGTTTTGTTTGCTAAGTAAATTACATTTTTTCTCTTAAAATTAGTTATGAAGAGATGTGAACAGTTTATTTTTCAATAAGCGAAAAATTAAACTTTGCTGGCAGTATCAAATTTGCTTTGTAAAAGGAAAAAAAAAGAAAACATTAAAAAAAAAAAATAGAAAATGTTTAATTTTATTTGTTTTTAAATAAACTACAGTTTTAATCTATTTGTTCCGTTAAACAAGAAAAAAACAGGAATGTTTCGTACTTTAGAAGAACGAAAAAGATAAGCAAACTTTTACCGAGTTAGATGTAAATGTTTCTATAAGGGAGGGTTAAAACGAATTCTGAAAGAGTGGATCGCAGCCTCACGGAATTTATGCCTTTTTTTCCTGTAATACCTTTCATCCGTACGTACATCTTTGAACATGCAAGTTCTCCCTAAAGCACGGATTTAAGAGTATATTTTTCATCCTTTGTTTAGACGAACAGTTCTCGTCATTTTTAAATTTTACCTTTCATGTTAAAAAGATTTTTCTTGAAAATATTGCGGATCTACAAATAGAATTTTAGTGCTATCACTTTTTGGTTGGGTTGTGGAGAACAAATTATTTCCCAAAGCACACACCACAAAACCACCATCACAGCACATGCACCACACAAACATATATATATATATAATATATATATATAATATGATTGTATTGAGTATGCTGGTATATATATATATATAGTTATATATAAATATATATATATATATATATAATATATATATTATAATCTTATAATTAGATATATAAATTCAACTACCAAAGGGTGTTGTACTTGAAAAAAGAAATTACCGTGTTAATATAGAATTGTGGTGTAGTTGTCGAACAAAAACAACAAAGAAATAGAAAGGCAGCAAGATTTAATGACCTGCATTACAGCTAAGAATTTAGAAGATATATACAATTTTCTCTACGAAATTAAGAAGATCATGAAGTAGATAAATTAGAAGGCTCCAAAATAGGTAACATTACATTGACAACATTGCTGGCACAAAAAAGTACACGTTGTGTATGAAAACTGACCAGGATGAGAAAGTTTGAAGTTTGTTTCTGATATCAGGAAATTTCTTTGAGCCTTCGCCTTAAAAATAGGAGATAATAGTCTGGATTGAGAGACGGTGGTGGTCATACACTGGAAATTAAAGTAAAGAACTAACAATGTTTACAGAATAATTACCACCAAAGAAAAATAAGCGTAGTATTTTGAGAGCACTTTTGGGCACTTTAAGAGGCTAACGCTACACCCTATCACAAAAGTGGCCCCCAATTCATAATTACTGAGCTATCGGGAAAAAGGAAGTAAAAGAGTGACAATGTTTTGGATGCTTCTCCTTCAAGAGCAATTAACAAGGCTAACATGTTGTTACATACCATTCCCTTTAAAATTGATATAACAATTGAATAAAAATGGTATATCTGTTGGGTGTTTGTTTTTCTGGTGTGTGACCGAAAAATAGGAGAATCTAGTCAGTCTGACATGCCGTAAAACTCCGAGTATATCGAAGACAACCATGTAGGAATCTCAATGCTCTGAAATGCCAGCCCAACATTTTGATTTCCCATGTTTCAAATTGCGATCCAAATAAACGCCAAGTCGCAAATTCGCATATTTCAGCGTGTTTTTTTTACTCCTTTACCACATTGAAATACTTTTTGCTACATTATTTATATAGACAATGAATGATGTTGCTGCTCAAACGAAGCTTTAAAAGTCAGTAAGCAAAGGATATAAAGTCTTCTTTTGGTAAAGAGAGAGATCTGGTTTATTTAGTTGAGATCATAATAATATATATATATATATATA
>JABUQX010123210.1:0-5000 GCA_015478945.1 Trachelipus rathkii
GGGAAATATCCCGTTGTTTTCTATCAGTCAATACTGAAAAAATAATTTGTTTTTATTATACTTCTTTCGCCACTATTTTTATTCTATTTGTATATTTTTTTTAGCTGTACTCTAAATGACTGTTATGATTTTCATTCTGTGGTATGTCAGGTGGTGGGTAGTCGTGATGGCTCGTATTACATTGTAATTTTTTATTGGAGCGATGAAGTAGTGGTTCCTTCATTAACCTGTGTTCAACTTCTCCATTTGCTCTGAACCTAATAAGGCTTCTTTAAAAATTTTCCGTCATTTTCAGCTTGGTAAGTTGATAATTCAATTACTGTATCCAGAGTCCAACTTGAGCCCCTTAATTGCATATTAGATCCTTTTCTGGGCTTCACCAACCGTTAATAGTCTGATATGTTATGGTTTTACAATGTTTTTTCTCTTGTTTTTCCTTTTCTACATTTTTCTTTATTTTGTATGTGTCACAAAGATAGTTCTCGTCATATTTTCTGATTTTGTTTTTTCTACCATGTGTGATGTTCATATTATCTTTTATTATTATTTAGTATATTAGTATTTATGATATGTATTAGTATCGGGAGGTATCCGATGCTATTAGTATATATGTAATTTCTATTGGGTTTTATAATATTAATTATCTTCTTTAGGACTACTGGTTTAATAAGTGGTTTATATTTATACTTATATGTGTATGTATGTGTATTATATTATTATTTTATTGTTGTGTTGTTGTGCGTGTTGTATATATGTATTATTTTTTATATTATTATTTTATAATATATTTAATTAGAAAATTTGTAAAAGATAACATTTTGTTATTAAATAATTATTATATCATATTATATTATTATTTATTTTATATTAATATTTATATTATATTTATATAATATATTTTTTTTATTATTATATTATATTTTTTTATTATATATTATTATTAATTTATTTTGTAGTTTAATTTTTTTTTGCTGTAAAATTATTGTACTGTAGATTTAATTTCGGGGGGGGCTGCAGCCACCCTTTCAGCTTCCCCCCCTTGGCTATCGCCCCTAGTTTGGCGATTTATACATCTGCTAAAGTTGGGATATTGATTTTTAGAAAGTCAGTGATTTATTATTCAATTTAACATATCTTGTTATTTAGTCAGTTGGATAAAGGATCGGTATTCTTTTCCATTTCTTTTTGATTGATAGATGATTGTTATTATTTTTTACTGTTTTCTTGTTTATATATTATTATCTATTTATTATTATTATATTTTTATATATTATATATTATTATTTATTTATATATTTTTTTATTATATATATATTATTTATTATATATTATTTTTTTATTTTTTTTTTTTTTATATATTATAAAATTATTATATTATTTTTTTGAATTGTTATAGATATAGATTTATTTTATTTATAATTAATTTATATTTCTATATATATTTATTTTTAAAATATTTATTATATTTATAATTTTACTTATTTATATTATTAGTTATATTTTTATATATAATAAAAAATGTTATTTTTATATACTTTTATTATTATATATTATATTTTTATATTTTATATATATATATATTTCATTATTTCTTATATATGATATATATTATTATTTTTATTTATTATATTTATTTTATTATTTAATTATTATTATATTATTTATATATATATTTTATTTATATATATAATATATATTATATATATATTTTATATATATTATATATATGTATTTTATTATATATTTTATTATATATATATATATTATATTTATTTATATTTATTATATTATTTTATTTATATTTATAATATTTTTATTATTATATATTATTAATATTTATATTATTTTAATTTTATTATATATTTTTATTATATTTAATATAATTTTATATATTTATTTATATTTATATATTATATTATAAATAATAATTATATATATTATTTATTTGTTTTAATATATTATTTATATATTATTTTTATTTTATATTTTATTATTTATATTATTTATATATATTATAGTTACTTAATATATTTTAATAATATTATTTATATATATTTATGATTTTTATATTATATTTATTAATTTGTGATTATTATATTATTATATTAATTATTTATATATTTTTTATATATTATTATATTATTAATTATATATTTTATTTTATATCTATTTACTTATATATATTATTTTATAATATTTATTTATTATATAAATGTATTATATAATATTTATTTGATATAATAATATACATTAATATATATATTATAATTTTTCTTTATCTTATTTATATATATAAGATTATTATTTTATTATTATACTATAGAAAATTATATTATAATTAGTAATTAGTATCACAAATATTTCCCCAATAATGTAATATATATTTTTTATATCTTATTATTTTAAGTAATTTATATTATTTATTATGTATATATAGTATTATATTTTTTATATATATATATCTATTTTATATTTTCTAATATTATATATTATTTTAATTATTTTATGTATATTATTATTAAACTTATTTTTATTATATTATTTTATTATTATTATTACAATTTATATAGTATAATATGTATTTAGATATTATTTTGAAAAAAAATATATATATATTATATTAATTTTAGTAATAAATTATGATTTACTAGATTTTTTATTTTATTTTTTTTGGATTTTTATACATACATAAATATTCTATTTATTTTATTTGTATTAATATATATAAAATGATAGGTATATTTATTTTTGTTATTAATTAAATTAGTATTTATTATAAATATTATAGAATTACTATTTTATTATTATTTTTTATAGTTATTTTTTTATTTATATATATATTTTTATATTTATTATTATTATATAATATTTATATTATTATTTTTATTTATTTTGTTATATTTATTATTTATATTATTATTATATCATTTATTTTACGTTTTCTTTTTATATATATTATATATTTATTTTATATATACTTATATAGTTAATTATTAATTATAGGATTATATATTACATTTTTTATATTATTGAATATGTATTTTTTTATTATTATTAGATATATAATTTTTTATTATATATATCTATTATTTATATATTTTACATATTGTTATTATACAAGATATTTTTATTATAATTATTAATTATTATTATATATTGATTATAATGGCTGATATATATATATATTACTTATTTTATATATATTTTTATATTAGATGATTAATATATTTGCGTTAGTAGTATATTAAGTGCAGGTGGGTATTATGTTTAGTTTAGTGCAATATGAAGTAGTATTATCGATATTATAATAGGGCATGTCTATATATGTATTATATAGTATTATAATTTTATATTATGTAATTTTTTTTTTTAATATATTAAATTGATGGCATACATATTAATATATATGTATGTAGTATATTTTATTATATAGTATTTATATAGGTATATATTTATCTATAGTATATATATATATGGATTTATAGTATTTTAATACTTATAAGGGATATATTAGTATGATATTAATATCGGTAAGTAGGTATTATATTTAATCAGTATATATATACTAATTTTAATATTATTATAGTTAGTAGTAGTATATTAGAAGTATTATATACAGTAAGGTCGTAGACATTTGTGAATATTATTTAGGTAGGCTTTTGGTGGACGAGATTTACCACCGATGACTGATGTTCAACGGGCTGGGGCCCTTTTCAAGAGGGGGCAGGTAAAAAATAGAATACCTGGGAAGATGAGGAAGACACCTTCTAATTTCTCTTCTTTATTGTTCCAAGCGCTAGAACTTTGCAATAATTCTTCTCAGGTGTGTTGCGCAGACCGTGGGTATCTTTAGAAGCAGAGGAAAGATAATTACAGTAAGGAAAAAACCAGAAGAATTGGGTCTGAAGGAGTACACAGAATCAGAAGTGACTGGAAACGAAGGAAGGCAAGTCAGCAACGAACGAGTGCTGGGAAATTATTCAATGCTCTACAAATTGTCGAGAAAATTCGGAAAATGCATGCGAGAGCATGGCAATCCATATATGCGAGGTGGGCGTATCACGCTCTCTCAATGGGAGGTGGAGAGGGCGAGTTCGGCCAACGTCCTACAATTAGAGTCAATCTACCTAGCATATGCATAAGTACAGCTGTTGGATACTCATGAGATAGAACACGTGCACGTGTCTTGCAAACTTGTTCAGCGTCGGCAGAGATAGGAGCGCGCTAAAGGAGATTAAACCAGCTCCACGCGCCACGGTTAATTATACTCTTAGAGAGCGCAACTACTGTCTAGGAGAGAGGAGGAGCCGAGCGCACAGCGTATTTGTTAGAGGAGAGCGAGTTATTCTTCCGAGGTAGGGCCGCATAAGGCCCTTATGATAACTGGAGTAGCTGTGCAGAAGGAAAAAATTCCCGCAACTGAAACAGAACTCCCAGTTTCTTTAAGGCAAGCTTAGCAATCATTGTGATATGAGGTTTCCAAGCTAATTTATTGTTTATGTCTCAGGCCAGGAATGTTTATGTTGTCACAGGTGAGACGTTTAGAACGTCGAAAAAGAATAGGAAAATAGGAAAGTTAGGAGGTCATTTTGAGAGGGAGATGTAAAGTAGTTGAGTTTCAAAAAGAGTTGAATTTCACAAGGTTGTGGCGGGCCCGCACCGGGAAATTCACATCCAAGGTCGGCAAGAATAGATCAGAAAAGCTGAAGACGGAGGCCAACTCTAGATGCTAAAAGAAGGAGCAGAGTTTGAAATGAGTGGAAGAATGGAGAGTTGAGTCACGGCAATAAGAGTGAACAGAGTTAGAAGTACAGCTGAGGAGAATGTTGATGAAAAGGAAGGAATAAGTTGGAGATACAACAGAACCTTGAAGAACACCATCACAATTAATAGGAAAGGAGGAAGAGTCGCTCCATCAACGAGAGTGCTAATATGGAGCGACCAGAGAGAAAACTTGACAAAGAGTAAGCAAAAAGAGAAGGAGGAAACCAAAGGAAAGG
>JABUQX010123210.1:12500-19657 GCA_015478945.1 Trachelipus rathkii
CAGAAGTAATAGTCTGTTGTGTGATCTTGAGGTTCCCTCCAAACCATTGTAACACCGAATGGCAACTGTTTCTGTGTTCCCTTTAGCCATTTTGACAGCGAACTTGAACAGTTTTTGCAACATATGTGAGGTTCCAACCCCTTATCTTGATCTGGGACTTTGCGCTTGAAATACAGTGATAAAGTTTTTTAACGTGAGAAGTGAGGTTTCGCCGATCTCTCTTAATCGTCTAATTTCCACAAACATAACAAAATTGGTTGGGAGAGTTTTTACAAGCTCTTCTAGACTTATTATATAGCATTTAGTAAATAGTTACCAACCTGAAAAAAAAACATTATAAACATTAAATGGAATTCAAATTTTTTTTATAAAATAAAATAATTTATAATCATGAATATAACTATAATTATTAAAAGTATCAAATTCTGGGGTTCTTTTGTGCATAGAATCCGAATTTGAAATTAGTTTTTACGCTATCATATACAGATTTATGCAAAATGTTGTTTTTTTTATAATTTAGAATTTAAACAATTATATTATGTATTACCATGCGCTTATAAATTTACAAAACTACATTTCCCCCAAACACTATGGGATAGTGAAAATGGGAATTAAAATTCGATTCTATGCACAAGTACCAGAATATGAACTTTCAACATCTTTGGCTTATTTTGGCTGTTGGACAGTGGTTTTTTATGTATTTCAGTTTATTATGTACTTAAAATTTTAAAACAAAATTTATAATTTTTAAATTTTTAATTTAAAAACTTTTATAGAAATTCAAAAATTTTAATTTATAAAATATTTTATGTCAAAAACATAAATTTTGAAAAATTTAAAATTCTAAAAGAATGACTACAGTTACAGAAAACATTCGAAAATAACGTTTTAGAGGGCAAAAAAAGCTATAGTTTTGTGTTTATAGGGTCAAAATCGGCTGAAGATTCTGAATTTTATGTCCATTTTTAGGGGGGGTGAAAATATGGCTCAACCCGAGCCAAAAATTGAACCCTATCCATTATGTCATATTTTGGTATCATTTTGTATAAGATAACATAATAATTAAGTTCTTTTAATAAACTTAACATAAATAATAAGTTTATTGTATAAACAACAAAAAATAAATTTGTTGTATAAACATAACATAAAAATATGTTCTTTGTATAAACATTACATGAAAATAAGTTCTTTGTATGTACATAACAAATAATTTATTTAAAATATTTTATGTCTTTACTAAAATATTCTATTCTTTTTATGCTTTATAACGGAAAAATATCAATTAACACTCAAATTTCATCCTACCTCTCCCATACAAACTATCTGATCTCCATTAGCAAAGTGAATAAGGTAATATATAAATTCATGTTTGTGTAACATAATATAAAAAAAATTCTTTTTATGAAAATTGGGTAAAGTTATTAATAATTTTCAACATAGGCAAAGTTTCAACATCAGTAAAGCTAACATAATATTACCTAAACTAAAAACATAACGTATCATAACATACCTAACATACCTAATGCACTAATAAACTGCTAACAATAACAAAGTTCCCACTTATTATCCGTAAAGTAGCATGCATTATTCCAAAATTTAATTTAAACCCACTTTTCTTACATATCTATAACATATCAATGTTAATTTAACATAGTAGTATTTACTAAAACTAGCAAATGTTTATCATGACCTATCCTATCTACCATACTAATCAACAAATAAATGTTAATAGCTGATGGTGAGTTATAACTTTGTTATGTTAGTATTTATTCAAAGTCTAATATGAAAGTTAGGTAAAGATATGATAATTTTTTTTAGTTTTTGTTAAATATTATTACTATGTTATTATTAAATTAACATTGGTATGTTATAGATACGATAGAAAAGTATGACTAGGTTAAGAATTATAGGGTAATGTTATCTTATTTACCATTGATATATGGGGAACTTTGTCAATGTTAGCAATTTATTCGTACTTAAAGTATGTTAGACTTTTCATGAAGCATTATGTTCTTAGTTCGGTTAACTGATATGTTAAAACTTTATTTATATTGTTAAATAAAGAATAAAAAATTTAATAAAAACATAAAATGTTTTAAATAAAATTTCATGTTCATACAAAGAACGTATTTTATGTTTGTGAATATATTGTTAATTAATAATATTTTTATTTCAGATTATGTTTTGGTAAGCTAAGATAGCGTTAGAGATTGCTATATTGACAGATATTGATAAGTTAAAAACTTTGTTATGTTAGCAGTTTATCCGTATGTGGGGTATGTTAGGTTTGTTATGATACGTTATGCTTATGGTTCAAATAATGTTTTGTTAACTTTATTGATATTTGGAATTATTCAAAGATTAGAATGATAGATAGGTTATGATATACGTTTATGTTAGATATTGTTAAATATCACTATGTTAATAAGGGCACGGTTCGATGTTGAAGTCAGCAGACCCCATTTTAGCCCCCACCTAGCAATGGATACGAAATTTTTAATTTTCAGACAATTTTGAAAGGGAAAAAAGCAAAATGTAACTTTTCCTGATCTCTAAAAACTTCGTAGACATATTTTCAGTATTTTCATTTTTTCAAAACCTATGTTTTTGACATTTTACGCTTCTACTTCTACAATTTTTTCGAAATGACTTCAAGATTATAATAAATATAGATAGGTCTATTACCTACAAAATGCACAAAGCAATTTTTTAATTTTTTGAAATTTGTGCTCACCGTGTCGAATTTTTTTTGGTTTTTGAAATGAAAAATTGCGATAATTTTTTTCCTGCTTATGCGATCAGGTTAAAATTTTCAGAGTATATGAAGTCGGAGGAGATACACATTTTTTATTTAGAGAATCTCTTTGTATGTGAAGTAGTTTTGGATTTGTTCTTGGAACAAATTTTTAAAAAATAATTTTTTGGAAATTTTTTATAGTTTTTCTTTGGAGTATACAAAAAAGTAATACAAAAAAGTAAAGCGTAAAAAAGATGTATCTCCCCCAACTATGCAAGCCTTGAAAATTTGATGTTGATCGGATGAGTAGAAAAAAATATATATCAATATTTCACTTTTCCAAAAAAAAAAAATTTTTTTGGAAAAGTGAAATATTGATATATTTTTTTACTACATTAGTTAGTCATCATTGATCACGACTAAACATTACATGAAATTTTGATTGCTATTAGATGTTATGCTATTTCATTAGCCAATCGCATGAGCAGTTACGAAATATTTTTGTTATTTAAAATAGAAGCTATTAAAAACAAGATTGAGCGGGTCCAGAAATATTATATATATATATATATATATATATATATATATATATATATATATATATATATATATATATATATATATATATATATATATATATTTATATATATATATATATATACATATATTTATCTAATATATATATATATATATATATATATATATATATATATATATATATATATATATATATATATATATATATATATACTATATATATATATATATATATATATATATACTACTGCTAGAGATATATATATATATATATATATATATATATATACATATATTTATATATATATTTATATATTTCAGACCAAATATAAATTAACAAGTAACGGATTTACCATAAAAAGTAACTATTTATTAGTCCTTTACAATAAAAGAAAAATAACGAATACGTAACTCCGCTGCAGAACAAAGTAACCTCGTTAACATATACAACATATTTTTTCTCCCTCTACCGCTAGACACCCACATTAATAAACATATTTATACCCATTTGACCCAAAAAACGATCTCCGCATAACCAAATAACACCATAGGTCAAACACGTTTACCCGAAGTATCCCATTCAGAACAAACTTTGGACCGCCAAACACGAGTAATTCTGTCACGTCTCCGCTCTGGGCAACACCCCTCCCTCCAGAAATTCATAATATTTCCTCCCCCACTGTTAAAGATGTCCCATCCAAAAAAAAAATGATGACACTAAACATCTCTTATTATGTTACCATAATTTAGCGAACATTCGGCACAACTTCAGAACACCAGCTTTAATAGATCTCTGGGCCCAACCTACATTGATGTTGGAATATCTCGGGGTAGCCAACTTCTCGTAAGAGGGAGAGAGAGGGGTAAGCAAGTATATATATATATATATATATATATATATATATATATATATATAACATATATAATATATTATATATATATCTATATATATATATATATATATATATATATATATATATATATATATATATATATATATATATATATAATTATATATATATATATATATATATATATATATATATTTTTAATAATAATATATATATATATATATATATATATATATATATATATATATAACTCATATATATATATATGTAATAATAATATATATATATATATATATATATATATTTTAAATGCTAATATATATATATATATATATATATATATATATATATGCTATATATATATATATATATATATACTATATATATATATAACATATATATGTAAATCAGGGAGCGACTCATTGGCTGGTTGCAGATTGCACCAACACAGCTTTATACAACTTACGAGTTAGTGTGCAACTATTTATTATTTTTATTCTTTAATTTTTGGTAGGATTAAATATTAAAGGAATTAAATTGCAAGCCTCCTTGAAAAGGGCCCAGCCCGTGAGTGGGGGGTAATCTAAAAAAAAAAAAAAAAAAAAAAAAAATCTTATTATAATAACACTCAAATGATTTTTTTTAATGAAAACAAAACGTCATCAAATTTTAGTTGGTCAAATGTCAAACCAAGATGATTGTTGCAAACTTTTCTTGCATTCCCTATACATTTTTGAGTAGAAAAATGTGTGTGAAAATATGATCGCGTGGACGCTTTATACCTACAACTTTTGGTTGCATCCACGAGCAACCGATTTGTTTTCTTTACTGATATTCAAATTTGTAAATACGAAACAATTTGGAAAATTGACTCTCATGTTCCAAAATTTAGCGTCTCGCCGAACACGAACGAACAATTAAGGAGCTGTCAAATATGTATGTTGTTTGTTTATCAGTTTCCCTATGTTGTTTGAAGTGTATATGTTGTTTGCGGTTTGTCAGATCTCTTACTTTTATTAGTATTATATAATTCTCTCTCTCTCTCTCTCTCTCTCTCTCTCTCTATATATATATATATATATATATATATATATATATATATATATATATATATATATATATATATATATATATATATATATATATATATATATATATATATATATATGCTATATATATATATATTTATATATATATATATATATATATATATATATATATATATATATATATAAATATATATAAAACGTGCTCTTGCTATATATATATATATATATATATATATATATATATATATATATATATATATATATTTAACACTCAATGATCCGCCTCCTGGTAAGCTGAACTAAGTCTTTTAACTCTACGTAATCGAATAAAATATTGAAAGCTCCTCTTGGGGCCATATGTGTTTTATTTATTTTTTTTTTTTTAACAATGCAGAGTAAAAATAAATAAATAACAAATAATTTATTTTATATATAAGTTAAAGTAAAGGTTTTCTTAGAGTTTAGTTAGTTTAAATAGTTTTAACTATACAAAAGAAAAGGTTAGCCTATGATTTTAATTAGTTTACAAAATTTTCAACTTGTTTTTTGTTAGATATATATTTAAGGAGGTGTGAAGCTTCTTTAATAACAAAGTTTCAATTTGACTTTAGGAATTTCCACTTCAATTTTATAATTTTATGAAATGTGTTCGAATTCATACAATCGATGTATATATAATATATGGAGGTGGAGGCGGATAATCGACATGATCCATATATATATATACCAATATATATATACATACTATATATATATATATATATATATATATATATATATATATATATATATATATATATATATATATATATATATATATATATATATATATTCTATCTATATACTACTCTCTCTTTTATATATATATATATATATATATATATATATATATATATATATATATATATAAATCAGAAGCGACACCTACAATCCACCACCTATACCTTCGTTCAAGTTAACGATATTAGAAACAATCGATTTTACAAAATTTTACCATAATGTTACGATAAAATTCTCTTATTTATTGCAAATTAGACAAACAAATGAAATTATTACATAATAAATATAAAGATTATGCAAAATTGAAACCAAAAAGGTAAGAATAACCACTAATTAATAACGCTTTTAATCCATTAAAAAATTGTGCCAGTTCGTGCACAAATCTAATAGTGGAGATTGTGTCTGTAATTTAGATTATAAAATTGTTTTTAAATACTATGTTTATAAATATGTATAAACACTATACACTTAATAAAAAATTTTTATAACAAAATATTTAATGAAATAAATAAAATAATGAAAAAAATTAAATACAAAATATACTTAAGAATAATGGGAGAAAAGAATAACTTGAAATATTATAAATTAACCATGGAATCTATAAATTAAAGAAAAAAAGTATAATATATAAATAAATATAAAATAAAAAATATATATATATATATATATATATATTATATATATATATATATATATTTATATATATATATATATATATATATATAATAACAATAACATATATATATTTACTATATATATATATATATATATATATATATATATATTTACTATATATATAAAGGTAAAGGAAAGATATATATATATATATATATATATCAATAATAATATATAATATATATATATGTATATCTTCTATATATATATAATATAATATGTAATAAATAATAATATGGGCTGGCACAAAGGTAGTGAGAGTTTAGCTGGGGTCTTAGCTGATATATGTATATATATATATATATATGTATATAATAATATATATATAATAATATATATATATAATATATATATATAATATATATATATAATAATATATATATATATATATATATATATATATATATATATATATATATATATATATATGTATATACACAATATATATATATAATAATAACATATATATATATAACTCTTTATATAATAATATATATGTATGTATAATATATATATAACTATATATAT
>JABUQX010123211.1:0-12500 GCA_015478945.1 Trachelipus rathkii
TCTTCATTCATATCATGGTTATAGTATGGTCGTTGTGTTTCACGGCAAGTATTTCCTACATCACTCACAGAATCACTCTCACACGACAGGTCATTCATTTCATGCATGCGTGTTTGCTTTGCTTTTCGTGAGTAAGGTCTTTCTGTTTTGACTTCTTCTACCTGATTTCGAAATGATAGAAAAGCCTTCACTCTATCTTTTTCCTTTATTAATTCGTTATTTAATTCACTTAATACGGGTATCGGAATCCCGTTTCAATATGTACCTGTGGGTTTATTTCACTCTCCCTTTCACCTGATTCATGCAATAACACTTTTTTCATATCTTTTCCATACAGTTGGAAATCTTCTATACTCATTTTCTCTTTTAATGGTCCTACGTGAATGTCTGAATCAGACTTACGCCTGACCGTGACAGTACGTTCAGGTGCTTTAGCCATTGTTTTTGTACGTAATTTGTTTAGATAACTTGGAATTTTGAACTTAGAAAAACGAAAACGAAGTGTAAACCGTTGTAATGTATAGGATGTAGCGTCACAAGCGGCGCCAGCGCCCAGTGAAGGCAGAAGGAACACCCTAGGTCGGCCGAGGCCAAATAATATTTACGTGGCTATATGCGGAGGGTAACCGGAGCTGGGAAGAAGATCTGTGAAGAAAGTCTTTAAAGAAACCCAGTTTGTAGAGTTACCCTCCTTTCTTTACTCTAGATGAAAAAAAACCAAGACGAAAAATAAAAAGTACTGAAATAAAATTTGTATTAGAACCTTAAATGTACGAATATTGTAATAATTTACCTCGGATAGCTATCACTCTTGGAAATGTTGTTCACAGCAGTTTCAACATAAGAAGCAAGTAGCATCAGAATTTTTCTAATCCAAGTCGCAAGTGTCTGTGAGGACCCGGAAAGGCCTATCCACTGAGAATGCTTACAGGTTGTGATTGGGTTCGAAGCGGTTTGGTTCTATATTAATCACTTTCATCACATACGTAGAAATGTAAAAAATGTATATAAAAAGGAGAAGAAAAGAAATTTGTAAAGTAGTATTTAATTAGAAAACTTTATATACAAGAATAGTTATGAAGACACTACTAGGTGACAAGATATCAAAAGATATTTACTTATAGGTAAATAACAGAAAAAATTACTGGGTCACTATGAAGTGACGAAACAACAAAAGATCTGTACTTAGTAGGCAGACAACAGAAAATTACTTGGTCACTACTAAGTGACGAGACAACAAAAGATTTAGTAGTCTAACAGAATAGTCACAACAGTGTGAATAACAAAAGTACTTATATACATAAATTTAAGGCACACATTTGCATTAGCATTTTTTATTATTATTATTGACGAAAAAAATCTTATTCAGTTTAAGTAAGTTTAATAATTGGTTTTACAAAAATAGATATTTATTTAGGCACTACCAAGTGACCAGAATATCACAGCCAAGATATAAAAAATCACAGTCGATATTTGTTAATCGGTTAGTAAGCTACGAATATTTTATAACAAACGTTTTCTTTAAAGCTATTTATTTGACAGTAAGTTTTTTATTTGTACGTTTTTTCTTGCTACTATTTATTGATTATTTGACAGATTACTTATCTCATGTCTGTTTTGTTTCAGATCAAACTTCGTTATGGACATTGGATGATTTTTCAGCAAGTTAGTTTAAGCCTAGAAATAAGACCTACATAAGAGAGTAGTATTGAACTTTAATTTTATTTCTTTTTTCAGATATAATATATTTTACTCACCCCAGCCGGTTATATCTAAATTGGATGGGGTCTTCTTAAGTTTTCCTTAAACTTGATTTATGGCTTTGATAATTCTTATTGATTGATTGACAGAGACAACTGTGAATATACATTTAATTACTTTTATTTTCTCCCTTTTTTACTTTCAGAATATTATTAAAGAACTTTATTCATTTTTATTCATTTGTATTTTTAATCTTATATTTTATTTATTTTAAATGATGCTTTAATTTCATTAACAGGTATTTTATTATTTTATTAATTTAAATCATACTAACAGTAAAGTAATTTAGATTTAATTTTGAATAGATTAATTACCTGAGTAATTCCGATGTTATCGTTTTCCCTCTATGTCAAATTTTGTAATAGAACATTTATACTGATATTGTTGAAAATCTTAAATTCCTTCTCATTGGTCTCATCACAAATTATTAGAAATCAAACAAAAAAATTCATACACATATATAATACATTTAATACTCAAAAATCACAATCGTATTTCTCTGAAACATATTAAATCTTTAGTGGCATCAAATTAAATAAATGTAAGATTTCAGCACACACGCTACACTTTCACTTACCAATTTACCTAAAAAAAAAACACAGAAGGAGACACTCTCCTTCACATATATATATATATATATATATATATATATATATATATACATGTATTTTCAGACTATATTGATTTTGTAATATGGTTTTCATAGCATATCTGTAGGTCATCTCATAGCCTTTCTTTACCTTGTGATTTATATAGTTGCCTATGGCGTAAAATGCAATAAAATGAAGTACCAGTCAGTTGTAATATAATTAAAATTTTATGGGATTAGTTAATATTTTGTGGGCCTATAACTTTTTTCTAGAAGACATTAAAAATTTTTGCTTTTTTTTTTTGTTTAATGCTTCATTGCAATTAATTTGGAGTCTATGCTGTAATTTTTATAAAAATTATTTGTAGGGGTTCTGCCTGACTATTACCGCAGTAATAATTGGGCAGAACCATGGCAACACTATTAACCTAAACCTAACCTCACCTCATTCATTTTTATAAAACTTGCACAAGGCACTAAAAATACATTATTATTACATTTATCTGTAATCTTTGCCTTGCTTGTTGGGCATTACTTTTAAATGCTATTTGGATTTTTTTTTTTCTTAGATTGATATTCCAGTCAATTTTCTTGAAGTATAAATTTGAAAATTATTAAAATTTAGTTAATAAACTTTAGCTTACATAATAATTTTTCATTTAACAAAATTCCAAGATTCCATAACTCATAAATTTATAGATAATTTGAGCAGGAATATGATTTATTTTTTCTTTCTTCAATTTTGGTATTTGATTTGTATTGAAAGATAAATTTTATCTCATGATGCCCTTTAGCATTTAAATGTCTTTTGTTTTTTTCTTTGTATGCTTATTTTGTAATGAATTCATTTTTTCAGTTTCCAAAATTTTAAAAAGTTTTAAAAATAAATATGTCTTGTACTGAACCACCACCTGTAGAAAGGAGAATCGAAGATGAAACTGAAGAAATGATGGATGAGGAGGAGGAAGAAGAGGAGGAGGAAGTGGAAGACGAAGATGAAGATATTGAAGAGGAGGAGGAAGTGGAAGACGAAGATGTTGAAGAGGAGGAGGAAGAAGAAGAGGGTGAACAATCTGAAGTAACTGTTGGTAGAAGATCTGGCAGAGGTTTAACTCTTAAAACACTTTTTAAAGAGAGAGAGTTTTAGAGCCTGGAGAAGGCAGCATGACCATAAATTATTTTGTTGCTTGTGATTTAATATTTTATTAACCATATAGTTTATTTGTTTATTTACATAGTAAATTACCAAAAAAAAAAAAAGGACCTAATTGAAGGTTTATATAGTTTAGTAAAGTTATAATAGATAATATAATATATTTATCAGAAAATAAATCAAATTATTTGAAACTTGGATCATTAGTTTTATGACACACAATTGGCAACTTTCTGTCTATACATAGAACTAACCAAGCAGAGATTTGCAATGGGTTAATTGACACATATGGCCACACACAGAGAAAAGCACTATTTAATTATATATATATATATACTATATATATATATATATATATATATACTTATATATATATATATATACTCTCTCTCTATATATATATATATATATATATATATATGCTATGTCATGTACTTGTTAAAACATGTGCCCATGGTGCTGTATATGTGTATATGTGTGTAATGTGTATATGTGTAATAATGTGTATAGCAATATGTATATGTGTCACTAATAATATATGTATGTGTATGTATGTGTGTAATAATAATAATAATAATATATGTGTAATAATGTACTAAACAATGTGTGTAATATGTATGTAATAATATGTGTGCACTTTAGTATGCATGTATGTGTATGTGTGTATGTAATATATACCATGTAATAATAATAATAATAATAATATAATAATATGTGATATGTAAGATGTATGGTTTGACGATATATTTTCTTTCTAATCATTGATGTAATATTTTAATAATAATATGCTGTATGTGTGTAATAATGTGTATATGGTAGTTGCTAATGATGGTAGTGTAATATGTATGTATGTATGTAATAATATGTATATATATATATATACTATATATATATACTCTCTACTCTGTCTTTCTATATATATATATATATATATATATATATATATATATATATAATATATATATATATATATATATATTTCTCTCTCGCTCTCTCTCTACTCTATATATATATATATATATATATATATATATATATATATATATATATATATATATATATATATATATATATATATATATATAAGTAATATTTTAGCTTTACTGGAGATAGTTATGAGTGAAGGTTAGCCGTTGTTTTGTATTGTAGTTGTTACTCTTAAATTTAAAACATGAAAACCCTTTCAATTAGCTTGCAAAATTATTCTGAAAGAATAGGATATAGGATTTGAGATCTCTCAACTCTTATTTCTTTGAATGATTTTAATATGCCTAGAAGCAGATGAAAGTATAATTTCAGAATTTTGTTCTTCAACTAATGTAGTGAAACTTGTTAAAAATAGTTTTTTTTGTCTACAGTATTATCTTTTCAAGGTAAATCTCCGAATATGACATTCACTTAATAAATTTAAAAACTTTTTTTTGTGTATAAAAGCTACAGTATTTTTTAAATTAGGTGGTATTAATTTTGATTGACTTTTTTCAGGGGAACAAATTTAAAGGAGACCTCCTTCCTGATGGAAGAATACGATCTCAAGAGACAAACAAAATATTTGGTACACCCTCTGCCTGGGCAATTTACTGTAAAAAAATAGTCAATCCTGATAAAAAATCTGGTTGTGGATGGGCTTCGGTAAGATATTATTATGTACTGTCAAAGTTTCCTTAAATTCAAATAGTTTTTTTTTTTTCCCCTTTTTTTCTCTCTTCTAAGATATTCACATTCTGTAAGCATTTATTAAAATTTATTGTGCACTGTAATCTAGACAATAGTTACTATTTAGTTGATACATATTAAAAAAACGGGAGTTTACCTTTGAGTGACTACATAACATTTAAAAAAAATAAAATTTGAATTACAGATAACCTAATTTTTTTAAAAAATATTTTATGTAGTATATACCTAATTTTATATATCTATGCTTTATTAACTCTTCCATTGGTTAGTATAGCATAATATAAAATGGCTTAACTTTAAATGTTCTTATGCCATTTGCTACATAGGCATTGCCTTCAGAAATGGCCATATTTTTCAAACTTCTGAAACCTTATTTTGGGCACTTTCCTAAAAATGCTAATTCTGATTTTACTTTTTCCCCCTTCCCTCATTTTCTCTTCCTATAGTTCCATAGAGCTCTTTCTTATCTTCTACAAACAATTGACATCTGTCTTCCATATGCAATTTACTCACTTTTTTGTCTGGTTTCACTTAAGATGATTTAAGAATTTCTTTTTTCTATCCTCCAACTGATGCTTGACATTGCAATTGTGAAGGTAAATGGTCGAGACAGTATTCCTATGATTCTAAAAACTTTTGCATCTGAACTTACACCCTGTGTTGATAAATTGTTTCATTTATGCTTATAACTTTACATTTCTTTCTTGATCTAGGCATGTGATCATATAAATTGTGGTGAGTGAAATAGAGGGATCAGCTATCTAGACTATGATTCTGTTGTTTTAACCTTTGTTCTTTCATAGTTTTTTGTTTTTGTTTTTTAAATCTGCCGTAAACCAGAAGATTTAGAAAAGTCACTTCTTTTTATCCTGTCTCAGACTCTTGGTCTTTTATCCATTCCCTTCCGTTTCTCTCTCCACCCTCTCTCTCTCTCTCTCTCTCTCTCCTCTCCTCCTCTCTCATTCTCTTTCCTCCTATATGTCTCTTATCACTTTATATTTTTTTTTATATATATATATATATATATATATATATATATATATATATATATATATATATATATATATATATATATATATATATATGTATATATGTATGTCATATAGAGCTATGTATTATATGTTAAGCAATTAGTTGAACAGGAATGAAGAGACTGATGCAGGTGGTTAAAGAAACAAAGCGTGGTTGAATGTACTTACTACAAGCCAAGATGAAGTTTCAAGAAAGATGTTTGGAACATATAGGAGGAAAAAAAGGAATACCAAAAGATACATACTTAGGAGAAAAGAGGTAAATGAACAGTTTGGAAGGAGGATGAATGAAGACTTACAAAGGAATAGGGCTTTTTTCTGGAAGAAAATTTAAACTCTATTATAATGAGAATCTTCATAAGAATAATGAATAGGATGGTGTTTTTAGTAACTGATAGAAATGGATGTGAGAATTATGGGAGGGCACTTCAAAAATCTATAACATTGGCAATAATGAAAAGGTGATAGTGAATGCATGTGGGTTTGATAGTGCAGAAGGAATATAATGTTCTGGGGACAAAGGAGTCCATTAGTAAGGAGTTGTGGTAGAATTGAGAAGAGTTGAAGAAAGGTAAATCTACTGGTATAGATGAAATTACTGAGAAATGATCAAAATTGGAGGCGAGATGATGGTGATTGATTGGTTTGGAAGTTGACAAAGCGTTTATGGAGGGAGTGGAGGAGAGAATTGGACCGAAACATGTGATAGTACTGAAATTTAAGTAATAGGATATTAAGTAATAGGAATTATAGGATATTAGTAAGAGATTTGTGAGAAGATATAGCTATTTTGGTTGGAAAAAGAGTACGTCAGTGACTGAAGGTTGAGTTAGTAAGGAGTAAAAGTGCATTTAGAGAGTACCGTGCTAAGAAGAAACTGTCGGAAGAAACCAATTGGGAAAAGAAGAAGAATATAAATTGTATTTAGAGTTTTATGGATTTACAACAGGCATATGATACAGTTAATTAGGAAGCTCTATGAAAAGGTGTTGAAGTAATATATGGAAGAAATTGTTGATGTTTATTCTGAATGGAATAAAAGTATGTATGACGATAATGAAGCATGTATAAGGATAAATGGAGTCTAAAGTGATTGGTTTAATAATAATAATGGAGAGAGAGGCAGGGATGTATTATGTCCTTGTTTATTAAATTTGTATATGGATAGGGGTTATAAAAGAATCAGAGGTGGGGTGATGGCAGGAGATGGTGTGGAATGATGGAGAATGGAAGAAAGTAGGTGCCCTACCTATTATATACAGGTAGTTTGGTTTTGTGTGGTGAATCTGAAGAGAGTTTCAAGAGTTGGTAGAGATTTGGCAGGATGTTATAGGAGGTTTTGAAGAAGTAAGTGTAGATAAAATGAAGTTATGGTTGTGGTAGTGAGGACAGTCCTCAGTGTGAAGTTATGTTAGTGGTGAGCAGCTGGAACAGGTAGCTGACTCTGTTAAATATTTAGGACATATGTTGGACAAAAAACGGATGATGCAGGGTAGTAGGAAAGTTTGCTGAATGGTGGAGGATTAAATCCGTGGTGGATGTAAAGGGACTAAGTCTTGAGTGTGCTAGGGCCAGATGAGGTATGTCATTACCTGTGTTCCCATCATGTATAGTAGGGAGGCTAAGTCTGGGAATAAAAGTATAGATCTAAAAGGTACAATGTGTTTAGGTGAGACTGATACAGGTTCACGTGTCATTTAGGTGAGAAGATGCTAAAATGAGAAATGCATCCTTATTAGAGTTGTGTGGTGTGAAAGGAATAAATGAAAGGCAAATATTCATTGAGATGGTTTGTCCATGTTGAAAGGATGGATGATAGTTGGTTCATTCTGGCGGATGTATTATGGTGAGTGTGCTTTGAATCAACCCTTCGGCTGGGAGACTGAAGAAATAATGTGGATTGAGTCAGTAAAGAGAATGCCTGGAGGAGAAAATATGAGTTTGGCAGAGGCAGAGAGAAAGGTTTGGAGTGAATGGCTGGGTTTGTGAGGGGGTATAGGTGGCCCACCTGGAGCCAAGGGATGAACCCTTACACTGACGATTTTCCGTATATATATATATATATATATATATATATATATATATGTACTCAACATATATATATATATATATATATATATATATATATGCTTATATATATATATATATATATATATATATATATATATATATATATGCTATATACTAACGATTTATCTTATATATGCTATACTTTCACTATATATATATAATATATATTATATATATATATATATATATATATATATATATATATATATATATATATATATATATATATATATATATATATATATATATATATATATATATATATATATATATATCTATCTATATATATATATATATATATATATATATATATATTCTGATACATTGACAAAGCATTGATTGTCAAACTTCCCCCATTCAGGAATCATTCTTCTCTTTATACTCCTATCTTTGATAGGTATATTTCTGTTCCCTTATTACAACTAATAAATCTATTAGGCAATAGGTGTATTCCTCTTGGTTCCGTTCTTTCTCCAACCGTATTTTTACTTTATATCAATGACCTACCTGTCACTTCACCTTTCCACTCTTATGCTGATGATTCTCTTTCATTACCTTTGTCATTTTGAAAAGCAACCTAGCCTATAGCTTATAAGAGTGTGGCCTGTTGCAATTGACTTTTGCCTCAAAGACTCCAATACCTAAATGTATCTATTCAATATGGTCTCCCACACAGCAATAAATTTTTTTTTTTTTGAAAACATTCAAGTAAATCCTTCTTCCGGGGTTGGACCAAAAAACCCAGCCCAGTTTGTGAGGGGCTCTTTTTTTAATTTTTATTGGGCTTTTTTAAAATTTCTTTTTTTGAGGATAAAATAAAATAATCAGTAGATGAATTTTTTTTTTTTTTTTTTTTTACAATAATATCATTTCATTTATTTGACAAATAAATTGATAAATACAGTAGGTATAAAATTTTTAAACTAAACATATATTTTGGTAACAGACATTGTCCAATTTCCACTGCTTCCCTTAAAACCCTTCATAGCTTAAGCATGATAAGACTGATAGCTGGCTTATAGGCAACAATAATTTAAAAATCAATCTTGCAGTCAGCCACAGCACTCAAGTTAACTTTGGACTGTAATTCTGTAACTTACTTAATCTTCATTCAGCTACAGACTAAACTTGTTCTAAAATTAATCAGTAATTGTAGCATTTAGGTCAACTGACTAAAATCACTAAATTAATTTTTTCAAAAATTTATCCTGAAAACCTTAGTGGGCTAATGACTTACAGGTTAAAAGGTGAAACTGTTCCCAGCCCATGTGTTCGAAGAATCACTGCTATCATAGTTAAACCCAGATTAATGGTGGAATATTATGCATATTAATTTAAAAAAAAATGTACTGATAAAAAATTTACTTGATTTGTTTTGTCACTCTTTAGCATCCTTACATTCATGCCCAGCCAATTCTTGGTCAATTGAAAGAATTATCTCTACTTTTTGCGTTGTTGGGTCAAAAGTTTGAAATAGACTTGTGTCAAAAAAAAATTCAAAAACTTGTAAGGATATATAATATTAAAGACAGCCAGATAGTTACTAATAATTAGTGGGAAAATGTGGTGCATTCAATGATTAACTTCAGTCCAATGTTACAAGTTAGTTGTATAGTTTATTGCATACTATATAACATAATGCAAATTCAAAATATAGTATGAAATTTATAACCAAAGGCATTTAATGATATAACAACTTTAAAGAACCTTAATGTTAATTTTAATAAGAATTTATTATCTTCTAGTCTTACCATTTAAAGATACTGTCCATTCATTTGTAGTAAAATTTAACAATTAATTTTTTCATTCTCATTTGTTTCAAATATTTAGAAGGTATATCAGTGCAAATCTTGAATAAAATGCAAATTAGGTTATAGGTGCATATTCGGTACTAAAATCTCTCAAATTGCTGAAATAAAGGCAAATTTAACACCATAACCCACTTGAAACTTTTATTTTTTATTCTTTATTAGAGTTGGCTATTTTTTTTTTTTTTTTTTTTTTTGGGGGGGGTTTTTTGCCAAACTTGCCTTCTTCTGTCTTATTATTCTTGATACTTCATTTTCTCGGGATCTTTCATGGAAGAATTACGTTTTTCTCCTACTATGGAAACATTTATAAAGTTAGGAGTTCTGATTCCTACAGAATAGGACTGTATCCATTATATGTCAGGTGACTTCCACTCTTGAAAGCGTAGTGTCTGTAGGTTTTCATTTTAAGTTAGAAGGTTTTGTTTATGAACACTTCAGCTACTATTCACTTACTTCAACGTCTTAGAACTATTGGATTACTCATACTGTTATTACTGCTTTTTGATTTTTTGTCGTGTTGCAAACCTCTCTCTCTATGATAAGGGCTCGTGTAATTCATCTTTCTTCACAGTCTCCATTTATTCTTTGATCACAGCTCAATTTTGATTCCCATTAAGTTTGGGTCGGTACCTATTTTCCTATCTTTCATGTTTCAATCTTGCCATCTTAAACATTTAATGAACTTCTGAAGTCTCACATTTCCCTTGTTTCTACATTTAGCTTTCTCTTTAAGATTACTTCCTACTGCCAAATAATAATAATAAGAAACCAATTCTGATGTTGGCTTAGTGATATTTAAAATTATGATAACCTCTCCAATTGAAGGGAATAATAATAATAATAATAATAATAATAATAATAATAATAATAATAATAATAATAATAATAATAATAATAATAATAATAATAATAATAATAATAATAATTTTTTATTTTGTATTTATTATTATTATTATTTTTTTAATTTTTTTTTTTTTATTATTATTATTATAATTATATATATATATATATATATATTTATACCTCTCTCTCTCTATATATATATATATATATATATATATTTAATTATATAATATATATATATATACATATATATATATATATATATATATATATATATATATATATATATATATATATATATATATATATATATATATATATATATATATATATTATATATATAGATATATATATATATATATATATATAGTACTCTATATATATATATATATATATATTTATATATCTAGTTTTGAATCTATATTAATTTATAGAAATATATATATTTCTTACTCTTAAATATTTCCCTCTGCACTTCTGTTTGATTTATTATCAACACCGGTAAATAATTCTAATAAATTATTAGTGACAAATTTGTCCTTATAATAAATTTCCAAGAAACCATAGATACTGTTCCTTTTTCTTCTCTCTGTTATATCTTAATAAATTTGATAAATTATATAGCTACTAATATTAATATATTCAATGTCAAATTCCTTAAAATTGTCAAAAAATATTTAGTTAAATTTTAATCTAAATACAATCTAATTAAATGTTTAAATTAGTTTTTTTGAAAAAATTCAATTAAAATTACTATGACACGTCACTGCTCGCTTAAATTAAATGAAGTGCGCATTAGAATTCATTCATGTTTTTCTGAATAATTATTTTGTGTTACGACATGTTGTGCTTTGTCTCCCGTCTAATAATTCTGAATCATTATTTAAATAATAATAATTTTTTTTGATATTTATTTAGAGTTCTAACATCTCAAAATTGTTGTTTTGAAACTGTTTTGAGTTTCATCATCAAATTAATAATTACGAAGCTCGCTTCTTGATCTAATTCCAATTCTTAGAGTAACCCAGTGGTTCCCAAAGTTTGTTCCGCGGTATCCTTAATTTAAGCAATCTTGTCGCCAATAGGAAAAGTTTGGGAACCACTGGAGTAACCTATTACTATTATGGTAATATTTTGTTGGATCTGTCTAACTATTAATTATGGTAGGTTCTCTGTGGGGCTTGGGTTCTAGAAATCTAGGCAAGATAACTTATTATTTCTTTTCATTTGATAAATTTTAGCAAAATTGAAGAATCATTACCATCAATAACAATAATGTTATTTTTATTTTATTATTTTCATTTTTGTTAATTTTTCTCTATATATTTTTACCAACTGTTTCTTTAATGGCAAAACTTATATTATTTTATTTTTTGTCTAGATTGCTTGCCTAGACATTTTTTTTTCTTTTCTTTTCTCATCTGTGAAAAAGATTTATGCATTAAAAATCAATAATAATAATAATAATAATAATAATAATAATAATAATAATAATAATAATAATAAATTTTGTAAAATATACCTTTCAGGTCCGCTATAGGGGGAAAAAGTTAGATGCTTATAAA
>JABUQX010123211.1:20000-30372 GCA_015478945.1 Trachelipus rathkii
TCCCTATATTAAGTTTTTATCAGGGGTCTTGCAAAAAGTTTATTCTACTTATATGTTATAACTATTTCAAGAAATTACTCTGAGCAAATAAGAGAAAACCCACTTTTTTTTAGTGATTATATCTATACAATTCAAACTCTGAATTTATTTTTACTAATAAGTAATTACAAGTAGAAACCATTGTAATTCATATCATGGTTGAGCTAAAATCTTCAGTTGAGAGAAGATTTTCAGCATAGATGGAAAACAAATCTTCATGATTCTCTTTTGTCTTCTTTACTAGAAAACAAAATAAAGGAATAGACATTAGGAGAGATTAAAGTGATTTAACAGAAATAATTCAACCAGTTCTGGTGATGATCAGGAATCTAAAATTTTTACCCTTAAACTTTATCAAGTTTATTTGATGAATACAAGAGAGAATAATTTTTTAATCTGAAAATGAAAATGTAAATTATAATTTATAGTACCTCAATTATTTAATATTTTTAATTATGGAATTATCTTCATTAGAAGTTAAGAGAAAAATATGAACCACAGTGCAAAATTAATTTAGTGATTTCAGTCAATTGGCCTAAATGCTACAATTACTGATTAATTTTACATTAAATTTAGTTCTAGTGACTGAATGAACATCAAGTTAGTTACAGACTTACAATCCAAGTTTAACTTGAGGGATGTGACTAGCTTGTAAGCTTTGAGCTTTAAATAGTGATGTTGCCTGTTTGCCAGCCTGTGGCAATCAGTCCTATCATGCTTTTACTATGATACCAATCATTTAGTTTCTAGGTTACAGTTACTAAGTCTAACTATAGGGATCTAACTTTTCAGAGCCTCAGATTATAGTGGTGACAATGTTCGAAGCTTAAATAATATATATTTAAATATATTACTTAATTACTTATGATATGCCTATTATGTCATGACTATCAATAACACGGAACAATAACAATGCCCTCCACTTTACAAGTTTCACTAATGAAGCAATGACATTCATTCATCAGTGGGCATTGGACAATGACTGTTACCAAAATAAATATTTAGTTTGTTAATTTTATATCTATTTATTAATTTATTTGTAGAATAATACTGAAATATTATTAAAAAAAAAAAATTTAAATTATTAAGCATTTTATTTTCCCCACTGGGTCCTAATTTTTGGGGCCAGGATCAGTTTTTTTTCCAACCTTGATATATTATATATATATATATATTCATCATCATCATCTTCCTTTTTTTCTCCCAAGACTGGGGGTAAGGTGCGTGACATGCATCGGAAAAGAAAAGTAGTATAAGAATATGACACAAGTCGAAAATAAAGCCCAGCCTTACGCCCCCTTAAACCTATTAGTGAGAACTCGTCGCAGTCAGAAAATCCACCCTAGAGCTTCACGAGACCGCGACGGACCCTCACTATGGCATATCGTCAAGTGTAAGGGTTCATCCCCTGGCCAGGTGGGCACAACATACCCCTCACAAAACCCGCCATTCACTCCTATTATGCACCTTTATTCTCGCCTCTGCCAAACTCACATTTCCTCCTTCGGACATTACGTTTACTGACTCAATCCACTTTTTCTTCAGTCTCCCAGCCGGTCGATTCCCAACCACCTCAGGCGCCGCCGCCGCGGCCCATATATATTGCTTTAACCAACTTTCAGCGTACTTTCAATTTATTCTCTCATTTATCCCTTCCTTCACACCAGATAACTCTCTAATACGTTATTCTCATTTTATCAATTCTTTTCACACCTAACACGCCCATAAGATTGTTATATATATTAAATATAATATATTATATATAGTATATAATAGTATATCTATATATATATATAATATATATATTATATATATATATATATATATATATATATATAAAATATAATATATAAAAAAAAAAAAAAAAACTAGTTTTAACGTAAATTTAATCCGCCTATGCAAGGGGGGACACGGGGGACCACAGAAATCGCACTTTAGGCCGGGCTATCCAAACCAAGCAACCAACCACGTGTTCGGCAGTCCAAGCTTTTAAATTCTTGCCCCAGGTAGATAAACCAGCAACTGCTAGCGGAGGATTTGAACCAGCGTCCTCTCGAATGAGAGGCGGTGACTCAACGCTCCTGCGCCACGAGGCGTTCATCATATATATATTGATATATATATATATATATTATATATATATATATATATAATATATATATAATATATATATATTATATATAGTATATATATATATATATATATATATATATATATATATATATATATATATATATACATATAATATATACATATATTGACACTTTCTGGAAAGTCAGGGAAGGTCAGGGAAGTCAGGAAAAAAAAAAATTGCTCAGGGAAAGTCAGGGAAACGTTTTTAATATGCTGAAAGTCAGGGAAATTCCAAAAAAGTCAGGGAAATTTTAAGATTTCAAAACATTTGAAGATGATCCATGGGCCAAGTTGCATATTTTTGATATATTATTTTTTCCTTTCGTATAAATTGTGGAATAAGAGAATGTATTTGGTAGGTGAATGAAAACGGATTGGGCTAGGATGACATTCCATAATCTACTTCTATCCTGTTTCTTTTTATTTTTAGTTCACTTATTACCTACTATTCTTCTATTCTCTGTTCTAGAGGTTGTCCCAAGTTCAATCCTTTCGATTGAAGGTGATTGGTATATGATGTTTTTTAGACTGTATGACTTATGATTTGATCTGTTTATAATCTTCTTTTTTTAGGGATTTATACTTTTTGAGGTTTGACGAAGTGATTTTGGAATTTTGTGCAGTTGAAGGTATTCTATTATTTTATTTAATAAATGACTTCAACAAAAAAACTAATTTAACGACCAGTGGTTGGACGTTAAACTGAACCCACAGTTTTATCAGGTGGTTGGGTAAAGGACCTGATAGTTAGAACTGTCAAGTATGTAAAAAGAACTTTGTTCTATCTCTAACATGGGACGCCAGGCCGAAGTTTCACATCATTCAAGGGGGGAAACTCATTTGAATTTAATTAAAACTCGGCAGAACCAACCATCATTGAAAAACCTTTTTCGTTACATGTTCTATTAATACAAATATTAGTGATAGTGTGTGCACTGAAAATTATGCCATTCCATCAACTTCTAATCACACTCAAACCGATTGTAAATGACCCTGAGTGTTTTTCTATTAATAACCAACCAAAACCGGTTTATCAATCAGTTTCATCTTTTGCATTAAAGATGATGCTTCAAACGATCTGAAATACTATGGGCATTAAAGGTGGTGGATGATTAAAATGTCTTTAAACTCGTGTGCAGATATAGGGGAAAACATTTAAGTTAATGTTTTGGCAGATAGGCGGTAGTTCAAAATTATTAAAATAGGGCAAGATGAATGTAAATATGTTATTAACCATGGACTTACTCCCATTTTTCTAGAAAGCAAAGCACAATACACTCTACTTTGCAGTGAAGCCCATTCTACCCTTGAATTTAAAAATTCAAAAATATTTTTGGATGGTGTTTGTCTTTCTAAGAGACTTTGATTAAGTTTTTTTCCTTCTATAGTACCTGGGAATCAATTTTATGTGGAATTGTGGCAAATTATTAAACTAGGACTGATATTTTTTTCGCCTGGAAATGTGACAGTGGAAGGAGGGTTTTTTATAAATTAAGCAATTTTAGTGGAAAATCTGAAAGAAACATAGTCTGATTTTTCAAAGAACAGTGCACAAATGTTATAAGATCTCATGAAAGTATCAATAAGTTCCTATCACTCAAAAATGTTGATGACATGTAAGAGCTGCCCATAGGAGAAATGGAAGAACATCTCAAGAGTCAAAACAGAACAAAAAAAAAAAGAGAATAAAAAGGTTGAAAAAAGAAAATTATCCATACAGATCTATACTTGAAGAGCAGAGAAGATGTTAAAACTGAAAGCTTTTGACAGAAGAAGACCGCTATAAAAATTCAAAAATTCAGATGCTTGAGAAGAAAATTTAACAATCCCCCATTTAGAACTTTTTTGATCACAGTAGACGTTATTCATCTAGGCTATTATGTAAGGTTTTAATTTATTTTTCTTTTTTGTATAAATAAAACTGTTTACTTTTGGAAAAAATAAAAAAAGGTGCGTTGGACGGGCTATGGGGAAGGTATAGGCCTGATTACTGAAAAAAAAAATTTTTTTTTTTAATTCATCCATGATGTGGGACCAGTTTCAAAAGTAAATTTTCGAATAATTTAATGTATGAACTTAGTAAATAGGCTGCAATAATGATTACTGAGATTTTTCATACGCCAAAATAACAAACACGCTGGTCAAGGGAAATTTCCTCATTGGTCAGGGAAAGTCAGGAATTAAAATTCCAAAATTTCAGTGTGACCCTGATATATCATATATTATATTATATTATATCTTATATATATATATATATATATATATATAATATATATATTATATATTTTATTAATATTATATAATATTATATATATATATATATACTATATATATATTATATATATATATAAATAATATATATATATAATATATATATATTATATATATATATATATATTATATATATATATATATATATATATTATATATATATAATATATATATATATATATATATATATATATATATATATTATATATATATATATATATAATATTTATATATAATATTATATTATATATATATATATATTATATATATTATATTTATATATATTATATATATTATATATTAGTATATATATATATATATATATATATATATATATATATATTAAATATATATATATAATATATATATATTTATATATATATATATATATATAATATATATATATATTATATATATCTTATATATTTAATATTATATAATATATATATATTATATATTATATATATAATATATATATATATATATTATATTATATATATATATATTATATATATATATATATATTATATATATATATATATATATATAATATATATATATATATATATATATATATTATATATATAATCCTTGCACTCAGTGAATTGCGTATCACACACCTGAACAGAAAAGTGGTAGAAGAATATGACGCACAAAACTCCGTCATTCACCCTATTATGCACCTTTCCTCTCGCCTCTGCCAAATCCACATTCCTCTCCTTCAGGCAATCCGTTACTGACACAATCTCAGTCAGTCGTTCCAGACACTCACCACTATCATATTCGTTACCAACTGAACTATCATCCATCCTTTCCGAATGACCAAACCCCCTCAATGTACTCCTCTTTATATTCTCTCATTTACTCCTTTTCTTCACACACACAACTCCCTAATAGTTTATTTTCATTTTGTCAGTTCCTCTCGCACTTGACACAACCTTAAGAATGTCCATTTCTGAACACATGTACATTTTAGCATCTATAACTCTCTATTCCATACAATAGTTCAACTACTATGCATTTAACACAATGTAAAACTACCTGCATGCAAACCTAAGCCCACTCAAGACTTAGTCCCTTTACATCCACCAATGATTTAATTGCACCAGCCACCTCCTACCATTCACAACTTTCCTAAACCCTCTGCATCATATGTTTCCTTTTCATCCAACATATATCCATCTAAATATTAAAACTTTGACTTATTCCTGTTGCTCACCATTTAACATAACTTCACACCGGCGGACTCCCATAATTCACTACCATAAACTACTCTAATCTACATTAATACTTGCAAACCAGTCTTTTACAACACCTGCCAACCCTCTACCAATCCTCTCAAACTTTCTTCAGATTCGCCCACAAAACCAATCATCCGCATATAATATGTAAGGCACCCTCCATCTCTTCCATTCTCCATAATCTCTAACACCTCCCCTGCCACCCCTACTCTAATTCTTTCATAAAACCAATTAAATTGAATAACCAAGGAACATAACAACACATCCCTGGCTCACTCCGTTATTAATATTAAAGCCTATCAACTTTCAACCCTATATTCTTACACTCCACGCTTTAATACTTGTCATACATTCTTTTGATTTCATTCAGGAAGCTACCACCTCAATAAATATTCACTAACACATGCATAGAAAGCTTCCACCTATTAATCCTATTGCAAATTCAAAGGCCTGTTTTGCAAATCTATGTAACCTCAAATAGAAATTAGTTCTTCTCATCTTTCTCCGCATCATTTCGGTTTCAGTGGTAAAATTTGTTCCGCACATCCTCTTACCACTTCTAAATACACTTTGTTCTTAACGCAATCAAGTCCCTTAGTTACTCCACATACTCTTTCAACAATTCCAGCATATATTCTTCCCTACAACACTCAATTAACTTATTTCCGTATAATTCCTACAGTTTCCTTATCCCCTACCTTTATATAGGGCACTATTACTGCCCTTCTCCTCAAATCCCTCGGAACTATACCTCCATAAACCTTTGTTACACAACTTCCAAATCTAATCAGTCACTATCTCGCCTCCGTCATTGATCATTTCGCCAGGAATTCCATCTATGCCTGCAGATTTACCATTCTTCAGCTTTCTCATCTACCCATTTATCTTCTCCTTATAATTACCCACTCATCTCAAATACCTACCGTTCTTGCGCTCCATCAGCCCACACACATTCACTATCACCTTCTTTTTACTGCCAATGTTATGCAGATTTCGAAGTGCTTCCCTCCACACTGTCTCATGCCATTTCATGCAGTTACGAAAAACACCATCCCTATTACATTGTTTCAATGCAGATTCCCTTATTCTCATTCTTAACCTTTCGCGCTTCTTTCCAGAAGAGCTTTCCTATTCCCTTTAATTTTTTTAGTATTGCCAATATTCATTATGTCTAGTATGACTTCATCAAAAATTTGGCAGTCAAAATACTTTATACTGCTGAAGTTAATAACAATTAACTTATTTTATTAACAAAGGAAATGAATATTTATTTGTAATATTATGACTATTGTAGATTACCTACTTCCGTTCTCTTATTATTCTCTATTCTAATTTCAGGTACCATACTCATCCTTTTACACTCCACTTTCCACTCTGAGGACCATTGAATTCCAGTTGGATTTAATGAAATGAAAATGAAAGGGTACAATGAATGGCATGTTATACACCTGTTCGTTAGGAATTATTGTGTGTAGTACGCAGAAGCATCTTGTATAGCGCCATGCTATATTGTGAGAATATTTAGATAAAAGTAAAGACGCTCATCCTAAGGTAATAAATGCTTATGTATTTCTTTGCTTTTATATGATAGAATTCAACTAAAATGTAGTTATTTGAGATTTGAAATTGTACCATGTCGCAGAATTAAGATTTCAGTTGCAAATTATGGCGCTAAGTATTACCTGACAATGTAAAATTTTAATGGTGTAAAATGTATTTATCTACGGAGGTAAGAGCACTTTATATGTATTAATAGTTTTTTTATTTCAGTTTTCATTTTAAGTTTTTTCCCCCCTTCCTATTTTTTTTAAGGCATTGATTTTTATTATTTCATTGCAGCCCCATACCAAAAATCTCCAATTCATGAACGAGGAATTCCTCATCCGAATGGGAACGCAACTGGGTTTTGGGTTATGCCTCCACCAGAAAACAAGCCACTTGAATATGGTCGTCCCATGAGTATGCAGTTCACGGTTGTACAGGATGCTTTCATTCCTAAAGAGGCTTTGCTTCATATGGTAAATCTTTTTTCTTTTTCTTTTCAAGTTCTTCAGTATAATTTATTGTATGGTTACTTGTCGATTCACCTCATAATTCAAGCAGATTATTTTTGACAAGGCATACCTATGCTATTTTTTTATTTATTTATTTATATATTTTTTATTTTGATTCTTGAAAATCTTGTTAATAGAGATTGGGGTCAATCCAGATTAAGTGGTCCAACGCTTGTCGCTCGTTCATCTGATAAATAATTTATATTTTGCATGCTGTTAACCTTATATGTTGACAGTTCAAATCAAAAGCAAAATTTTTCTATACAAATTGGTTTCAACAGGGTGGCCATTTTTGTACCGTTGGTTAGATAATTTTTTGGCATTTATAGGAGTAGCTTTATGTTCTTTATCTCGCTCTGGTAACTTCTAGAACATTCTCAATTATTGTTATATTAAAAACATTGTGGATTGACTCTGTTAAGTAGTGTCTGATGGAAGGAATATGAGTGTGGCAGAGGCGAGAAGAAAGGGGCATAATAGGAGTTATTAGCGGTGTTTTGTGAGTGGGCATAGTTGTGGACCTGCCCCAGGAGATAAACCCTTACATTAACGAGATACCACAGTGTTGCGTTGTTTTGAAATCCCAGGGTGGAATTTTGGCTGCGACGGGTTCGCACTTGAGTATAGGGGGGGGGGACTTTCCTTTCGACATACGTCATGTTCTTCTACTTAACTATTGTTTCCGGTTTATGTTACGCACTTCAACACCAGTCAAGGGTTGTAGAGAAGGATAAAGAAATAACATTTTAAATAACCATTTTGTTAATTAAACTTTGCTTCTAAATATATTACTTCAGCATAATTTTTGTCAAAATTGTTTCAAAATTGCTGAAAATATCATTTTTGAGGTGAATTTTAAGAGGGAAGGCAATTTATTTGAAGTTTAATACTTTGTGGGAAGTTACACTTATAATAATGGTTTAATTTGAAAATAAAATTATCAAATCTTAGACTTTTTTTTTTAAGTTGTTCAAAAATGACTTACTAAAAAATTTCTAACCTTAGAGCTCAATATGTCTGGTGGGAAAATATATTAAAGTCAGAGATTTTCTTATGAGCAGAGAAGAAGAAGAAAGATTGAGTGTGGAGGGGGAAAGGAAAGGAAATAGCAAATATTGAATAATATAAGTATCTGTGGGTTTTTACTGAAGAGGATGAAAATACCAAGGAGATTACAAATAGGTTGGCGCTATACAACATGGCACAGGGAGCTTTGTATCCCATCACTATGGATCAGCAAATAGATGATGGTTAAAAGTAATATGCGATAGTCACGGGTAGTGTATTGATACATGCTCTGTTGTATGGAACTGAAACCTGGAGTACCACCAAAGGGGAAGAAGGCAGAATACAGGTGGTGAAAAGGAGGTCGGGATGGATTCCGGAAGGGGCCAGACAAAGAGGAGCGAGCAACAGTGGAGGGTTCATTAAGAAGATACGAACTCTCGACATTGCAAAGCTTAATTAATGGAGTATCAGGAAGATGGAAGAGAACTATAGCCCGGCTGACAGACAGGCTGAACAGCTTTTCTAAGTGAGGATATATATGTATGCTGGGCTCATTTTAAGTATTTGATAAAGCCTTTTTACAAAAAAAAATTGTGGGGGTTCATTTTGGTTGGTCCTTTTCTCACAGTAGAATTTGAATATTTCTTTTTTATTATCATTTTCAGCGTTTAAAATTTATTTAATTTCGGTTATTACCAGTACAGTAAACGTGCAGAGGATCATCGTTTATCTTAAGTATTTGATTCGGATTTATCAGATTGTGTTAACCTATTTATTTCATTTTGTTTTGATGTGACATTTTGATAATTTTTTGCAATTCTAAATATCCATTTTCAGTAATCTGTTAATGTAGATGGTACTATATTGATTTTATTTTGTTTTTATTTATAGAGTGAAGTTGTGAAATATTACAAAGATGCGCCAGATGCAGTTGAACTGACAAATATTTTCGAAAACAAGTATACATTTTGGCATAAATTAAAGGTAATAAATTCTTTTTTTAAATAATAGATATATTTATTTTATTATTATTATATTTCTCAATTCTGTTGTAATGCAGTTAAATGTTTAAGCAAACTATTTTATTAGATAGAAACAATCTTACCTAGCTATGCTACAAAAAACTATACTCAAAGGTTAACAATTTGTAAACAAAATAAATACTATGTACAGTCCACGATCTCAACTTCTACATAGTACACATAAGCACCCTACGAATATAGTAGTACTTACAACATTATCCACTTCTTTAGTTTACTTTAATACAACATGAATTACAACATTTACAATAAATACACAACCAATCCAATACATGTTATTTGTCCACCTCTTTTTGTTTCACCGCTATCTTACATCAGTCCCAATCTTCTCTCTTGTTACAATACCGGATACATTAATATAATCTTCTATCCATACAACATAAACTTTGATTCAGTATTTTACTCTAAAGGTTAACAACTGAAAAAAGGAGAAAACATTACAGCAATATATCAAAGTAAACTCTACACTACGATCTAATCTACAGCCTGACTTTGGTCCGGCACACTAATTAAGAATACTATTGAAGACTACTTTTATTATCCCTTATCCATGTAGAGGCTTCCATCACAACTTCACAAACCACAT
>JABUQX010123212.1:0-22500 GCA_015478945.1 Trachelipus rathkii
TATATATATATATATATATATATATATATATATATATTATGCGTAACTACACAATCAGAAAATCACTTCCACTTCAATCGTCAACATTCACAACTGGTTGCTTTTATAGCGTCAGAAAGACTAAATTTCCTTTCGGGAAGGAGAAGGCAAGAGCCAAGGTGGGTGGAAGTAATGCGTACAAAGCGAGACATGTAAATTTGCGTTCGTTTGGATATCGAACTGAGGTACTGAGACGTGACAATATCTTAGTTTTCAACGGAACGTTTGATCGTTTCAAGATAAAAGAAAATCCGTTTTGGAGATGGTACGGAAGAAAGGGTTCATATATAAATATTAATATTATGAAATAGATATGTATATACCACCTTTATTCCGATAAGACCCTCTTTGTGAAAGGGAGTCTACCCTAAAGACTGTTCAATTGGAATATTGCACGTGGTTCAGCGAGTAAATGGCTCGAGTAATTTGGAAAAGAGGCATAGCGAGTCGAGTAGAAGATAGTCCAGGGCTGGAGTTGGGGGCCAACGAACCAGAGGATTCTAAATCGAAACCGGCAACATCTGGAGGTGGCATCTCAGGTGTTATTATCGAACATTAAGAAGGAAAAAGTTTGGGGATGCCGAAGTGGGATCTCCAAGCTGGGATCCGATCAACTGGGTATGACTTCCACCAATAGGTAATTTTAGTCCAAACGAAATGACGCCGGTATAAACAAGAACCGCAAGGAAAGAAGATATCCTGAGGTTCCCACTCCGAGTATGGGATGATTTGATTTGTGCGGAAACAATACGGTGGTAAAAGGTGCATGATTTGAATAAATTTGTCCAGTTTTTTTCCAAATGGGGATTGCCTTATGAGCTGTGATAACTTAGGAAACTAAAACAGAGAAGTAGGTAGAACGCAAAGCGATAGAAGTTGAAACAGAACATGATCAGCAAAGTGAGAGATCAAGGAAGAGGTTGAGTCTTTTCTAAGAGGATGGGACTTTTGATTGGAATTTAGAAGAATAAATGCACATCCATGAGGAATAGTAAAGACATAGTCATAGACATGCTGGCTGTATGGAGTTGGGTTTCTCACATGCGATTGAAGCCCTAGTTTTTTTCTGAAAAAAAATAATGGAGTGAGAGTGTCCTTAGGCGCAGTGACAGTCTCTATATAGGTTCACCAGGTTGTACTTCTGCAGTAGGCGGCAGTTTGTGCAAAAATCATTGCGTTAGCAATTTAGGATGAGTGCTAACAAAAGGCACTGATCTCAATTAGAAGCTAATACTTTGGATTTAGGGCAAATGCTTAGTGGCCTAAATAGGTCGAAAAAAGGTCGAATGTTATTCCATTCCTTAGATAGTGTATTCCGTTGACCCGTAATTCACAAAGGAAATAAGTTGTTTGGGCATTGTACATAACTCGAACAAGAGGATTTGTTAAGAATGGGGTAAGGAAAAGTATAAGTATTATAAGAGAGTGATATCTCCACTGAGACTATGTAAAATGGTATACGTTAATTTATCATAAGGGGCTAGCTGCAGATAATAGTCCAAAAGTAAGTCAAGAAGATGTATGTGTGTCTTCTAGAGGTTATGGGACGTATGTAGTTAGTTTCTTTATTTCTAGATGAGGTAAGAGGATTAGGAGGTAAAGTGGAGTTTAGTAATTTTACTTTTAGCGGGTTGAAGAGGGTTTTCACCATTGGTGAAATATTGGTATACTAAGTTATAGCTTGCCGATAAATACTAATGCCCGGATACTCCCAATTGACTTATAAATTATGCCGAACTTTAGACTTGTTTGGTGGAATCCAATTTAACTTCGTAGCTATCCCTAAAGTTGATCTATGTGCGAGTAACGTTATTTGGGCCTTTAATGCTCTTTAAAGTCTGGAATGAGTAGGTTAGTAGAAACGTATTCTAAGAGATGTAATTTTTTCCTAAGGGAGCTCTACTTGTTATCTGTAGCCGTTACCAAAATAGAATTATGGAGGACGGTTCTCCTTCCGGAAACTCAAAAGCAGCCGGTTCTTCTTGATCCCGGTCGGTGAAGACCAAAGGTATTCATTTACTTCATAATTCTGGGGCAATAGAAACTTTACTCGATGGTCATAAGTAATTCCATTGGTGAGGCCCTTTGATGTGATCGAAAAAAACATTCAGAATTGTGGCTTCGGAAACTGTGGTAAGAAGGAAGTCTTAGTGTTGTCACTAATTTGGTTGTTTTATAAACAAGTTTCTTTTACGTCTGGAAGGGAATTCTAATGAAACGATTAGATTAAAAATAACCTTCTAGTAAAACTCACTTCTTCCGGTTCCGGTATATAAACCCAAAAAACCAGCGAAGCTTTGTTCTTCCATTTCTTGTACTCTAATGCTCTACCATGGTCGTTATGATGGGAGTAGAAAACAAATCAGTTTTCCCGATCCAATTCTGAAGATATTAATCATAATTGAAGTAGTATTTGTTTCAAGAATAATTTCAAGGGTCGCCTAAATAAAATAAAATTTGTTAAAATTGAATTTGAAGTCAGTAACTAATTAAGCAATGTTTGCATTTTAAACTAAATGATTTCCTAATGTATAAAGTTGTAGTTTAAAGATTCTTACATTTACTACCTAAATGCTTAACTATTCTAAGTTTTCTTTAACTTGTGTTTAATTATTTTAGTTTACTTAACTTACTTAAGATTCTTAACTTTAAATTTTAGTACCTTACACTTACTTCAAGAGATCTCTAACTTTAATTTTAGTTACTTAACTTACTTTAAAGGTTCTTAACTTTTAAATTTAGTTACTAAAACTATTAAGTTCTTAACTTATGTTATTTTTTTCTTTAAATGGATAAGGTTTTTCGATTTATTCTCATTTTGTTCAAGTATTTTATTTAAAAATTTGTATGCCTTGTTCCCCTCTCCGGCACTAAACGTATCCTTTAAAGTTTTTTGTAGTAAAAAAAAATAAACAGAAATATAAATGAATAAAACAACTGATAATCGAGATTAACAAACTAAACATATTCTAAACGTTCTAATCCCAGGCTAAGGGAACTAAGGCTAAACCGTACGTGGATTCTTAATCATTGATTAAAAAAAATTTTTTCTTAATCCAGATGATTTTAAATTACTATTGACAATAAAGTTATACGCAGTGTATTGTCCACATCTTTTGATCCTAAAATTCAATGGTTCAGCCTTCAATATTTGGAATTCTAATCCAGAACTAATGTAACTTAAAAATTAAAGTACTTCTAAAAAGTGTATTCCTCGAATCGAAGAATAACTCCTTAATCTATAAATCTATTTGAAACCAAAAGAGATTCGTTCGTAAATTACAAAAAATATACAAGAAAATGAGATAAATAATAGCCGGAGGCAATAGTAAGTCTGACCGCCTCTAACTATTGTATTCAAAACCAAATTTAACAGCGGAGGTTGAAGAATTCTCCTAGTCTCGTATTGTCACTCCTCTGGCTTGTTGTACAGCCTGTTCCTTCTTATCCTTGGTTGGGATTCTTGTAACTGGAGTAACTCTGGACCGGAATAACACAAATGTGGTTTGGTAGGTAAGGATGGGTCTCTTGTTTCTGTTCATCTCTGATATTTCCTGGGTGGCTGATTCTAACAAAAGTGGGAATGATAAGTGGCCATACTCTTTCAGGAATGGGAATTTCTTCTGAGGAGAGGAAGGCAAATTTGGCAGGGAATCCGGCGTAGGGGCTCCGTACTTATTTTCTTCACCTGGGCGTTTGCGGGCGGTCTAGCATGAAATCTTCTCTAAGCCGTGTATCTACTGAAAACCTCTTTGGCGTATTGGGGATAAAGGATGGTCGAACTCTCTTCTTAACCTGCAGGGGTGAGAGGGTGTTCTTTGGAAGTCATTTTTAGGAGTGGAACAGATGAATTCTTTGTCAACACGTGCTCTTCCTGCGACTACATCGCTATATCTTCTTTCTACAATTCCGTCGTTCTGTCTCTTTTGTTCTACTACTTCATCGCTTGGTCTTCTGGTTTCCACCGGAATAGGTTCTTTGATGGGGGCTTGATAGCTTTCCCAATAGTTTCTAGTCTGTGTTGACTGTGGTGGAGGAGCTGGTGGCAAAATGTATTCGAACTGAGTTGACGGCTGTGGGGGATCTGGAAGAGGGTTGTGTTCACTCTGTGTCGGCTGTGGTGGAGAAGTTGGGAAATAATAACGGGAAGACGATGGTTCGGGTGGAGGAGAATAATCTTCGGCTTCATCCTCTGATTCTGAACCGATTCCTGATTCGCTTTTGGGCGCATCTTCATCTTTCTTCTCTTCGTCATCTTCCTTGGAGTTTAACATCCTTTTAACTTCATGAGGATTCCAAACTTCATCGTTCGTAAAGTCGAACCGTGTATCTGCAAACTTCTCAGCGGCAACTACCTTAGCATTGTCCACATGGACCGGAAAAGTCTTACCTGAACTTCTGCAAATTACCATCAATTTGTTTGGTCCTCTCAAACATCGGACAATATATGGCCCTTCAAACTTGGCACATAATTTTGAACTATGATAAGGCTTCTTGATTGCTCGGATGAAAACGTAGTCTCCGACTTTGAATTCTCTCTGCTTTGCCTTCTTATGTTGTTGCTCCAATGTTTTAGTTGTTTCTTTCTCCAACCTTTCTCTCGCCAAATCTCTTATATTATCGATCCTTTCCGTCAGCACATCCACCTCATCTGAAATGAACCTCATTTTCTCTGGTTTATTTACAAAAGGAGAAGCATAATCTTCCATTTCGTAAGGGACCCTTTTTACGTAACCGTGCAAAAGGAAGTGGGGGGATGAACCGATAGATCGATTGTAAGCGGAATTTATCGCGATTTGGGCGAAACTCAGATATTTATCCCAATCTTTGTGGTTGTCATTGACATAGTGTCGTAGGAAAGATTCGATATCAGCATTTATTCTTTCCACAACTCCGTTTTGGGATGCTTTGTAAGGCATGATTTCCACCTTTTTTATCCTCCAGGCCTTGCACAAGTCCTTAAACACCTGGCTTGTGAACTCCTGGGCATTGTCGGACACAAGAAGTTGGGGAGCACTGTGCCTACATATGACTCTCTCTTGCAGTGCTCGGGCAAATTCTTTACTTGTCCTAGTTTTACAAGGCACTAGTTCGACGTAACGCGTTAAAACGTCACGGAAAACTAGTATATATTTGGCTCCGGACTCGGTACAAGTGGGGAGTTTTCCAAAAAATACTATTCGGACGTGACGCGTGAGAAAAGAGTGTTGTAGGCAAAGGCCATCTGTGTATCTCTGCAACGCAGGTTTGTGACCTTTTACTTTCTAGCACCATGGAACAACCCACAATGGCTGGCAAATTTATCTTTCACTAATTTGCTAGTGGGAGAAAGAAGCCGTTTATTTCTCCTTTCACTTCTCTTTTCTGCTCCCTAAGCCCCATGTCCCCGCTGGGCCCAGCGACGGGCATGGCATTGGTTCTATCCACCGTGTAGTTCATACTGTCGGGGACCTGGATGACATAAGGGATCTCCCGCTGTGTGCCCGTCGTAGTATAACACACCTAAATAAGAATGTCGTGGATTAGCGGGACTTTGTTCCTTAAAACCAATTCACCAATTTTCCATTTTGGAATTATTGCTTCTTCTCATTATGAAGAGGGTTCCCTTTATTTCAATGGGAAAAAGGTCTGTAGGGTAAAATCACCTCTGTTTCCAACACAGCTTGCATTTACCAAACAAACTCGTTAGGCTGCTGGTCCGCGGGGTTATCACAATAATTCGGCTGGTGGAATATTGTTTTACCTTTTATAACTATAGTTGGAGAGAGAAAACTGTACGGAACATGATTCCTCTGCTAGGACGGTCCAGGTTGCTGTTGTTTGTTCTGGAAGATAGATATGGATACACAAAGGGGGGTGAATTATCAAGTACATCAATGTGGACCTTAAGCCGAATTACCCGTTTTTTGTACACTTCGTACACAAACAAAACACTACGCAGCCAGGCATTCCTTTCGTATACTGTAATACATAATTCCTTCTCACTTGCTTCTGAAGTACTCGGGCAGACGAGGACAACAGGGGTTCTCTTTCCCTTCGTCGCGTAAGGCTCGGTTCACATACCACTCCCCCCAATTCACCGTGAGTCACACGCATCTTGTTATTTACGAATGAAATTCTTTAGCTTATACAATCCGGAAATGTGAGCTTGTGGTGTACGGACCAACTAATCTCATTCAAAGGTCAAATAGCGCTATTTGTGCTATTCTGTCCATACACAAGGGAACATTCTTTTTACTAAAATTTCAACAGGGTTGTGCAACGACTTGCCGAAATGTCTAATAAAAGCGGAAAAATAAGAGAAGAACACCAAGGAAAGGATCTGTGTTTCTACCTTGACCATTCGTCGGCAGGGATGACAAACTTTTCATTGTATTCAACTTTCCAACCAGCGGTCAGGGACTAAAGTTCCCATCTATAATATTACTATCTTACAACTAGATAACAAAAACTGACGGACTCGTATAACAGAAGTTGCACATTCGGACAGATTGGGGAGGTTTTTTTTTTTTAATCTCAAGTTTTTCTCGGAAAGGCAGTTAGAAACTTTCTCAAATTTCGACTGTTACGTTAGACGTCGCTGTCCTAGCACATAGTACGTCATCAAGATAAGGAACCGTCATCAAGGCAAGACCTGGTCCTAAAACAGTGGGATAAGCGCGCCCATCAGCATTGCTCCTAGCTCATGAGCAGAAGGATTGGGCATTTCGGTGGCCAAAGGTCAAAGCGGTGACAGATTAACCTTTCCTAGTCCCTAAAATCATTTAGCTTTGGGGTCTTCCTCTATTTTCTTAATGAATTGGTATGGGCATCGAGGAAAATCAGCGGACCGTAAAATCGTTGTCTTCCCCCGGAAGTGACTGCATAAAGATTTCTTCTATCGTGGGAAGAGGTAGACGTACCGGGTGGACACTGTAGGAGTGACATCGTGATGCCGGCGTACGGATAGTCAAGGGCACCACTCTTGGCCGGTGAACTATTCTTTTTGCCACTAAGCGCAGTAATTGGACGAAGAAATGCGTCGGCTGTACACGAAGCCTTGATATATTCCCTCTCTAAAGATACCGCCTGCATCGGTGAATCATCCTGAATGTTTACCTCGTAATGTTATCTATAGTAACCTGGACTTAGTTACGGGAATGATTACTTTAGGAGCGTCTCACGGGGTAGTAGTTGATAGTTAAAACTTCTGAAGGGCGCGGCAGGATCACGGGAACCAGCAGACTATCATTCAAGAGGTTAGCTATAAACATCATGGTAAGTCATCAAAAAAAGATAAGGGCAGTCTCTAATAACTCCATGGCTTTTTCAAGGATGCATCTCAGCGTCTTTCCCTTGACCATCTCTTTATCCGAGATTTCTCTTGTAACTATATCTAATTCTAGTCTGGTAGGACCCTTTGTGGAGGCATATGTAGGCACATTGGCTTGGACACTACTCGCTTGTGTCCACTTAATGTTGGTTCTTATCAGCCTGAATTGGCATTTAGGTGACAGTAACTAATTTCCAGGAGTTATTCCCTTTTGTCAAAGGAATTGTAGGTCACTCAATTAGTAAACTTGGAGCAACAATTCGGACATTATTTCCTAACGGGTACTACTGTGTTACCATTAATTACGAGTGGTACTCTGGAAAGCAGCTGAGAGTCACTGATTACACTATCCGCTCCACAGTCACAAAATTCACTCCTTGAAGGTTCTCAGTTTATCCTTATATCTTCAGCTAACCCTTAGTATCCATAAAGTTGTTGCGCAAATTAATAGCATGTCTCTCAATCACCTCCAAATCGCCATTACAATATCTTCATCGATCATTAAAATGTTCATTTGTAGATCAGGGTTCGTGTAGGAAGCCTTAAATCTGGTTATCCGATGTTGAGTCGAACGATTTCTATATTGAGTAAGAACGTGTGGCTTGTAGTTTTAGCCTTGCTTCTCCAATTGGCAAGAACTGTGCAGTGGCAGGGCAAGAAGGCTAGGGATCACTTTTCCTTTTCTGGCTTCCGTTCTCCTGTGTTCTCATTCAGGTTTGGCTTTGAGCCCGCGCTACCGGTTACGATGCAGGGAACTCTTCTGTTGATTCCCTGAGGCGCGGAAGCCAGGCCACCTGCGTTGCCCGTGGTATCACTGACCAAAGTTGCCTTCTCTCCCTGTGGGAAATAAAACCGTGATGACCGCGCGTGGGAATTGAGGACTGTACAGGTTTTTCTCTTCCGTTTGTAATGGAAAGGCGACCGTGCGCAAACATGTGCTCGGGGTCGAGCTGGACAGAAGGTTTGTTCCGCGCGGTTGTCCTGTGGAAAAAGGATTGGATTGGATTCACGACAAGGCTGCTGTATCAGTGTGTGTGGGTAACAGTTTTTTCGAAGAGGATATCGATCAGAATCCCGTATAAATATTTAAGAATACCGGTAGTGTAAATTTTTCTCCCTGGCCAACATGCCCTTGGGTGGATTCTTCTTCTGGGCAGCAGGAGGGAAGTTTCCTTATCTTCTTAAGGCTTCTACAGTCTGTCGTGTTCTACGCAACAAACATACTTATACATAATTTTGGCGAAACCGGCTATTGGTCTATCTCTTTACCTTGTGGACAAGACATCTTTTGAAGAAAAATATTCAAGTGATGGGTAAAAATTAGATAAATGTTGTTTCCCCAAACAGCATGGACCAACTGGGTTCTCCCTGCACCTCGCTTACTTGGAAGGTGGTGAGGTAATATTCTTTGTGCATTCGGAGGTACAGCTGCACTTCTCCTTTTAATTTAGTTGGGTTGTTATCGACCCCTTGTACCACCAGGTCTGTTTTTCGGAGCGGTACTTTGAAGTTACCTTCTTTCTCTAACTCTTTTAAACGCTTGGGTGTAACGAGGGATATACTGCTCCCACAATCTAATAAAACACATGCTTTAGCCTCCTTACTGCCTATTGAGGGAGTAAGATGGACGTTAGTATAGAAATGGTGTCCCAGTTTGTAAGGTCTTTTCAATACTTTTCTGAAAAAATGTTTGGGTAACTTTTTTATCTTTTTCTTCATTTAATCCCCACTTATCATATCCTTTCTTATTTTTTCTTCTTACTGTTTTCCAGCCTTCGCCCCCGTCCGAAAATTTCCTCTGTCTGTACTTTCTTCGGAGAGGGAGAGGAAGGGCTCTCTATCTAAAGACTTATCTTCCTCTTCTTCTTCTTCACTACACTCAGAGTCTCTTCGTTGGCCTTCGGCCACATAAACTCTAGTGCTCTTTTTCTCACCGGAGGGCTTGTATCCTTCTTTCTTCTTCGTGAAGGTCCTGGGCCCTCGCCTATCTGTACTAAATCGTTCGGGTTTCGGGGCCTTTCTGCCGTTTTCCATATCGACTTTGCTGTTGTATGGAATGAACATTTGGTTCTCTCCGGGAGAGGGTCTCCATGGTGGGGCATCCCTGCACTTGGGTTGCGAGCCCCGTCTGTGATAACCTTGGCATATCCGGCAGTACGGCAATTCCCAGCGACAGAATCTCGACGAGTGACCGATTCCCTCGCATGAAAAACAAATATGATTTTCTCTCAAATCTTGTTCAGTCACTCCTCTAAATATTCCTCTGTTTTTTCGTGGAGTCTGCTCTGTTCTTGTCTCATCTGTCTTCCTCCGGAAAACATTAGTTGGTCTCATCTCTTCTCGTCTCTTATCCCCATATCTTGGTTTGTGGACAGGCTCTTTATTTTTTCTGTAAGAGTTGTTGTACTCTGGTTTCTGCCTATCTTCCCTTTCATCTCGGGCCATAAACACTTTTGTGGTGCGGAGTTCCGGTTGTCTCTTGTTATCCATTTTCAATAAAGCACCTTTCGAAATTAGATACAATTTGTCTAACAGTTCAGCTAAACTTATTTCCATATCAATGGCTTGCAATATTTTGTCTTTTAATCTTTCACCATCCCTGCGCTCTGAGAGGTTCTGCATGATTTTACCAATGATCATTACCTTTATATGTTTAGAATTAAACATTGCCTCCTTATCGAGGTCATACATCCTACTCTGATATTTTCTAAGCCTACTCTTTAATCCTACTATGAAATCTGTAAAAAGTTGTTCTTTCCCTCTTTTATATTCTACAAAGTCCACCCAGATCTCGAAAACATTTCTTCTATCTTCCGGTTGAAGGTAGGACTTCAACTGTGCCAAAAAATCTTCTAAGTTTTTAAACCGAGAGAAAACGGGATCATGGAGCAAATAATGCCTAGCTTCACTATCTAAATTCGATGTAATGGATGATCTGGCAAAAGTAATCTTTTGTTCTTCTGTTAGTGCGCCTAAAGCACTGAGTTTTTCTTTTAATGAAACAACATACTCCTCATACTGGATGCCAGTCCAGAGTCTGGTCTTTAAACTTTTACCATGGAGTTTCAAGGCTTCTGGCACCTCAGGCAGGGCAGGTGTAAAAAGATTTGCTTGGTAGACTGGGACTCCTGGTGTTTGAGGCATATAGGGATACCCATTCCACATTCCGGGATAAGAATACGACTGGTTAGGCATAGGGGTGTACCCTGGTGGAATACCGCTGTACTGAAAACCACTATGCTGAAAGATGGAGGGGGGGCACCCTGTGGGTGGCCACTATGATATGTGTTGTTCCCCGGTGTCCCTCCTTGAGGTTGTATCTGTGGCTGAGCAGCCATGCTGTGCCCTGTTGTCCCTCCTAGGGGTTGGTGCGGTGGCTGTGCAGCCATGCTGTACCCTGTTGTCCCGCCTAGGGGTTGGTGCGGTGGCTGTGCAGCCTGGTTGTACCCTGCAGGGGGGAGGGCTGGTCCCCTGACCTGATCGGGATTCAATAATGGGTCTTCTAGCCCTTGTAGAGCACCTACGGTTATTTCTTTACCTTCCCATTTATTCCCATGGGGTTTCGGTGTCTGAGGGTCTGTGGCACCCCAGTTTATTCGGCTCTTTTTCGGTACGGCACCCTGTGCGGTGCTGGGCATCAATTGTGAATCCAGTGTGCTGTCCACTATGGCGGTTTTCAAGTAATAGGGGGGATGGTCCTCTCTCCTTGGAGGTACCACTTCTCCAATACCGTGGGGGTTTTGCCTCAGAAGAGTGTGATCAGGATTTTGGCCAATATTCGGATCTGGATCTGGTGCTGGAGGGGTCCCTTGCACATCGCTACCCCCCCCTGGACCTTCATGTCCTTGTCCTTGGGCGCTATCTCCTTCATTCACCTCGAGATTTTCATTATCTCTCTCTAACTCCTCATTTGCATTTCCATTCTCCCTTTGGTCTGGATTTAGTCCATCTGCCATCCTTACTACTTAAAATTAAACACGAAAGTGGAACGAAATATCTTTAACGCGGTCACTAAAAACATGCAACGCGGTCGTAATACACGATATTAGCACTATTAGGTTTTTACCGTAACACCTTAAAATATATATATATATATATATATATATATATATATATATATATATAAATATTTATACGCAAAATTACCTAAAAGGTAAATCACTTATTAAAAAATTTGCACAAAATGTAGGGTTTCCTGCAAGTTTGTGAAAAAATTGCCGAAGTTTTTTCCTTATCGACCGTGGTTATTTGCTACTACTTTTGACTTCTCCTCGATGAATTTACTCTATATATCATCAGGGATGAATGTTGAATCGAATTCATTCAAAAAAAAAACTATCTGAAAATTCAGCTTGCCTGTATATATATATATATCTCCAAAAATAGTCTGGGGGTCCTAGGACCTTGGAGTGGACCTTCGCCTGGTCCTGCTGGTTCTAAAAATATATATATATATATAGGTTGGTGGAGTTTATTTCCGCCGATATATTTATATATATTATAATATATATATATATTTAATAATATTTATTTATATAAATAATATTATTTTTTTTTTTTTTTTTTTTATTTTTTACAAATTTTTAATGTTTCTTTTAACAATTTTTATTGTAAATGCCATGTGAGTACAACTCGATATCTCTTAAAATTAAAATTCCAATAGGAATTTGCATCATCAAAAAAAAAAGGTTTTATCAAATTTGTTTTGTGGCTTCAAGAGACGCCATTTTGTATATAAGTCTAGCGGAGTAGAGAGGGAAGTTAAGGATTGTGAGCGGTGATTGTGTTTGGATCACAAAGACGCGTGTGTGTTTGTGCCTTGCTTCAAATGCTTCGATGGAGCACTTCAGAGTGCAAATTCTTTCTCTTTCTTTTCTGTAACTTCTCTTCCTTCCTCGAATAGTATAATGTTTATATGTGCTTCTCGCACACACACACAATCATATATATATATATATATATATATATATATATATATATATATATATATATATATATATATATATAAGAAGAGATAGAAAGAGGATTATAGTTAAGAATTTATAAAGAGAGAGGAATTTGAGTGTAGATTTTATCAAAAATTTCTTTGATTAGATTATCACCATCCACTATTTTTCCAATATGAAGCTTTGTTTACTAATATCACCCCACCATCAAACTTTTCTCTTAAAATTACAAATTACTAGACCTATCAATATTATTTATTATGTAAATTTTTACCTTAAAATTAGCGTAACATACACTGTAGGGCAATTTACGATAATAATAATAATAATAATAATAATAATAATAATAACAAAAAAATATTTTTTTTTTTCTTTGTTTATAATACGACTGGCCAGTCTCGCGAAACGTTCCGGAACATATTTTTTATTAAAAACAATTTTTTCATGTACATATATATATATATATATATATATATATATATATATATATATATATATATATATATATATATATATATTATATATTTATATATATAATTTTAATCGAATGGAGCCTCTAGTGAGGTCATTTGATTAAGAATTAGGTTCTTCATTGTGAAGTATTCTTACTATTTATCCTGCCCTCCTCCTTGGAGGGTGTTATGGGGACACTGAGAGAGGTTTTGCTGCACTGTCTATGTATCATTTGCCTGCAATTTTCTGACTTCTTGAGAAGATCCGTCGGATCCTGACAATGTGCCGTCAGTTGTCACAAATTTTCTTCTTCTTAAGAATTAAGTGAACTATCAAGGAGTTGGAGTAACACTCAGTATCAATATCCAATTTATTTTTGCGTTTCCGCAGAGATTCAAATCGACAGTTAAAAAAAACCTAGGAAATTTAATAAGGAAAATTAGGAATAATATTACACATAAACAATTTACGCTGTAATAAAAACACTTCGATTAAGATATTAAATATACATTTCATAATTTGGTTGCATGTATTGATTTTTGTTTACATGCTTTAGATTACATTCATAGAACATTTAAATAACCTTCTATTTAGATAATTTTCTCAGATAGTTAATATTTTTATCAGCATGAATACCACAATATTTATTTATTAATAAAATTACAAAACCTAAAGCTTTTTACCTCCTCAGCTTTGTACGAGGTTAGATATTAAATGAGAGAGCTCTGCCCTCGAGCTTGTTTCCAACCAGAATATTTCATCATATATAAATGAGTAATAATTTGACTGTGAGAATAAATGTTCGGCTTTTATATATATTTATATATATATATATATATATATATATATATATATATATATATATATATATATATATATATATATATTGTATACGGCATATCTATATATATACAGAAGTACATGCATGTATATATATATATATTTTTGTACACCATATATATATATTAGATTTTGTAATTTATATATATATACATAAGAAATGAATAATATTATATATATATATATTAAACACTGCATAAGAATACTAGTCTTTTTCCTTATTTCTGACTAAAACAGATATATTTTATACAAAGCGATTGATAGGAGGGGGTATATATATATATATATATATATATATATATATATATACATATATATATATTATGCGTAACTACACAATCAGAAAATCACTTCCACTTCAATCGTCAACATTCACAACTGGTTGCTTTTATAGCGTCAGAAAGACTAAATTTCCTTTCGGGAAGGAGAAGGCAAGAGCCAAGGTGGGTGGAAGTAATGCGTACAAAGCGAGACATGTAAATTTGCGTTCGTTTGGATATCGAACTGAGGTACTGAGACGTGACAATATCTTAGTTTCAACGGACGTTTTTGATCGTTTTCAAGAGTAAGAAATCCGTTTGATTATGTTCTGAAGAAAGGGTTCATATATATATATATATTATATATTATATATATATAATATATATGTTATATATACACCTTTATTCCTATATATATATATATATATATATATATATATATATATATATATATATATATATATATATATATATATATATATATATATATATATATATATATATATATATTGAACTCAATATATATATATATATATATATTACTGTATTGACTGTATTATGTATTGACTGTATCCTTGTAGTTAAAAAAAAATGATACTTCCGAGCTCATCCACAATATCTCTACTATGGCTCATTCAACCTGACCTGTACCGTAAAACAAGAACCCATCTCCACCCTCTACCTATGGTTGCATCGTTTTAGCCACTAATCATTCAAAAGCTTTCGAATCTAAGCAGAAAAATATCTATAAGATAGCCAGTGTGACTCTCGTAAAGAATATTCAATTGGTAATTTTTAAATTCTCTCTGACTTAGTTTTCTGTTCTTCTGAATTTCGTGAATATTTTGTTGTTGATCTGAAAGTATGAAAAGTTATTGATAGAGTCTGCCATAAAGTTTTGATCTCTAAGCTTCCCTCTTTGGGCATCTCTATATTCTTCTCTTTTATTTCATTTCAAGTGGCTCTATATCAACTGTTATAGGCAGACATAGTTTATCCCCATAAGTTAATTTAATGGTAGTGTTCCACTAGGTTCCTTTTTTTTTATCTCTTGCTCTCTTTTTACTTTTGTTTTAATAATCTTCTATATGTTAATACATCACTTATCCAACATTCTTTTCTCATTTCATTTCAAAATGCATCCTACAAAGACTCAAACACTGATGCTAAGAGCTTTTCAAAATCTTTGATTTTTCTTTTATTTTTAAAAATGACAGAGAAAACATGACGTCTTCAATGCCTCAAAAACCCAATTCCTTCGTTAATCTCTTTGAAGAAATAGTTCACTTAACTACACACAATTCTAACCTTTATAAATCTCAGGTACTTTTAGTAATTATTTTTCTTGTGATCTTTCTCAATTGGAGGGATAATGACACTTTCAAACTGATAAGGAAAATATTTGGTCGACAGATTTTTTTGTAAAAATGTCAATTATTTTCCCTGTCGACTACTTGGGACTTCCTTCCTCTCTTCAAATAAGCCTGAGAATTTTTCTATAGTTTTGTTCCATATTTTAATGCTTAGGAAAATGGCTGCTGTATCATTCTTCTTTTAATACTAACAATACAATGTAGACACTCCTCTTCTAATCTCTCCAGTTCCATAATTTTCCCTTCGAGGAGACCTCTCTCTCTCTCTCTCTCTCTCTCTCTCTCTCTCTCTCTCTCTCTCTCTCTCTCTCTCTCTCTCTCTCTCTCTCTCTCTCTCTCTCTCTGACCTCAAACTCCTTAATTCATGTACTGTATACTGGAAAAAATCTAGGTAACTTTCCTTAAAGTTTCACCAGAAAACGCTCCTTTTAACTGCATGCTAACTTTCAATACTGTGCATTGGGACCTGGCAGATTTTAATTTAGTATTGAAATTTGATTTTTCTCAATTCAAGTTGGAATCATGTATCCTTCCGCCCAATTTCTACCAGATGTGACATCAAATAATATATATATATACTATATATATATATATATATATATGCTATATATATATATATATATATATATATATATATATATATATATATATATTCTTCATATACCTTTTTCTCTCTTTTAACCAACATATGTATATATATATATATATAGGCACAAGTCTAAATCGTTTCGCAGTGACAAATTTTGAAAACAAATTCCCTAATTTCCCCTAACATATTTTTAAGGAAATTTTATAAACTATATTGGTTGAAGAGAAGCTAAAATAGTTTAAAAGGGGCTTTTGATTTGTCATTTTTTCATTTTCATTTCATTCTCGATAGATTTTAATAATTACTTGTTGGATAGATATATATATATATATATATATATATATATATATATATATATATATATATATATATATATATATATATATATATATATATACTTTATATATATATATATATATATATATATATATATATATATATATATATATATATATATATATCAGAGAAAAAAATAAAGTTTTATTCACATAAAAAAAATATATATATATATATATATATATATATATATATATATATATATATATATATATATATATATATATATATATATATATATATATATATATATATATATATATATATATATATATATATATATATATATATAAAGAGAAGAGAAGAGAGAGAGAAAGAAGAAGAAGATTAAATAGAAGAAGAAGAAGAAGAAAGAGGAAAGAAGAAGAAGAAAGAAGAAGAAAGAAGAAAGAAAGAGAGTAGCCTAATATACAGGTTTTGCGAGGTTAGGAAGATTAAGTTAGGTTAGGTTAGGTTATTTTATGTTACATTAACCTAGGTTAGATTAGCAGCAAAAGTATACAAATAGTATTTGAACAAAATTTTCAAATTATTCATACTGATTTTAAAAGGTATATCTAATTTGCAAATTTATTTTAACGCTAATTATATATATATATATATATATATATATATATATATATATATATATATATATATACTTCTTCTATATATATATATATATATATATATATATATATATATATATATGTATATATATATATATATATATATACTATATATATATCTATACTCATATATATATATATATATATATATATATATATATATATATATATATATTAGTGATGGATCAAATAACCGCAACCGCACATATTTTGAGAACCGCAACCGCGATTGTCACTGATTTCACAACCGCAACTGCAACCGCAACTGCAACCGCAACCGCGGTTGTCACTGGTCTTTGCAACTGCAATTGCGGCTGTCAGGAAGTTATACTTTTAAAACGAAGTTGTATCTTTTAAGACTGCACAGAAATAAAGCAATCTTCAACATCCAGGCCAAAAACTCTGTTTGGAACCATGAATGCTCATTTAACATCAAGTAGTGATGATGATACAGAAGCAGAGCTTAATGAAAGTGTTTTGGATGAAATAGCAAAATATCAAAAAGAAAAAAACAATGAAGATGATCCTCTAATGTGGTGGAGAGAGAGAACGAACATAACTTCAAAGAGTTGAAGATGATAGCTAAAAGATATTTGTTATGCCCATCTAGTAGTATACCAAGCGAACAACTTCTCAACAGAACTTGATTAATTTATAACGAGAAAAGGATGAGATTAACAGGAGAAAATGCTGAAAAATTGTTATTTCTTAAATTTAACTTGCCGCTTCTAAAATTCAATTACAAACACGAAGTAAAGAAGCACCTTTAGTCGGATACTTTCCAGTTTCCACAGGGCGGAGGATGGGGAAATTGGATGGTGGGGTGCATTGTGCATGGGTCTCGTCCCGCACACTGGTACCTCCTGTAAACAGAGGCTAAATTGCACATTAAACGACCAGAAATTTAGAAATTTTGAAAGTAATAATGATAATAATAATAATAATAATAATAATAATAATAATAATAATAATAATAATAATAATAATAATAATAATAATAATAATAATAATAATAATAATAATAATCATAATAACAATAAAAATAATAAAAATAATAATAATAATAATAATAATAATAATAATAATAATAATAATAATAATAATAATAATAATAATAATAATAATAATAATAATAATAATAATAATAATAATAATAAAAATAATATTATTAAAAATACAATAACAACAACATAACAAAAATAATAATATTATTATTAATAATATTATTAATAATAGTAGTAGTAGTAGTAGTAGTAGTAGTAGTAGTAGTAGTGGTAGTAGTAGTAGTAGTAGTAGTAGTAGGAGTAGTATTGTAGTAAACAAAGCAATTGTTAAATTTTATTTTTATTGTACAGCAACAACCGCAACCGCAACCGCAACCGCAACCGCGGTTTTGAAAAATTAGAACCGCAAACTGCAACCGCGGTTATGCAAAAATTCAGCTTCGCTCCATCCACTAAAATTATATATATAAGTCTCTCAATATCGGTATTTAGTAATAACAATATATATATATATATATATATATATATATATATATATATAATATATGTAATATAATAATAATGTATATATATGTAATAATAATAACAATATATATAATAATAATTTATATATATAATATATATGTAATAATAATATATATATGTAAAGTTTTTAATATATATATATAATAATAATCATAATAACAATTTTCCCAATAGGTCATTGAAAAATAGATATGTCATAATATAAATATATCATAATATAAATAATAATAATATATAATATATATGTAATAATATATAATAATATAATAATATGTATAATAAATGATTTATAAAATAATAATATATATATATATATATATATATAAGAAGCATAGATGTAATAACACTTAGATAAACTTATTCCCAATAATAATAATAATTTTTGTAATATAATCTATATAATAATAATTATAATAATATAATATATATATATATATATATATATATCAGGCGCGTGAGCTCAGGGTATGCGGTGCTCTCCCAGCACACACGAATGAAAATTTTAATTAAATAACGAGCCGTTCGGCCACCTCTATCACCCATGAGTACTTTATCACGTCTTAGTCTGCACTGTAGTAATTTTTTTTTATATTTTTTGCATTTTTTGAAATATTGATTCAATTTTTTTTTTTTTTTTTTGAAATATTGATTCAACATCGGGATATGTATATTATATATATCCTGATGTTAAATCAATATTTCAAAAAATAAAAAAAAAATAAAATAAAAAATGGGAGAAATGTTGCAAACGGATGATGCAAAGCAACATTTGCAACATTTTGCAACATCCGGTTTTTTAGGTTTGACGTGACAAGGATGGGGTTTCTATGACCTGCTAGACCGTTTTTGAGACCTGCGAGACCGTTTTCGGCAGTTGACTTGAAAATTTCCATCACTTCGTTAGATTTTGACACAATGTGTCAAAGTATAGGTTTCTAAGGTCGGTGGAACCGTCTATGAGGTCTGGAAGAGCAATTTCTGAGTTTTTAACCTGAACTTGGCGTATTTAGCCCCTAAAAGGTTTTTGTTGTTGTTGTTGTTGCTAGAAGGTTTTAAATAATCGCTAAACCATTTCTGATTATTTCAATCGATTTATCTAGGTTTTTTACCCCAAAATCGATATTGAAATCGTCTTTCTACGTGCACTGGTTGACTTATACATTGAAAAACAATAGAAAAATCATTACTATTATTTAATACTCACTCGATATAATCGCTGTAGTAATAGAGTGAAATGCCTGTCCACCAATCACAGAACTGTATTTCTCTGCTGTCATTTATATATATTATTTCCCCCTCAATTTAGGGGAGTTCTGATTAACTTATCCCCTTCAAACTTGCTACACCAACAGCTGGTAGTGTCATCTTGCCTGAGTCGTAGTTTCATGCTGTTACAACCCATGTATGGGAGTGCTAAGCCCCATCAAGTAGGTAATGGCAGTAGACAGATGAAAAATAAATAGCCGACAGGACTCGGTGAATGAATCGGAATTGAAAAAGAAAACGGAGAGTGAGTTGAATCATGTGCCGGAGCACTGGCCCGGAGCCAGAAGAAAAATTTGAAGAAATTCATGTAATGCATATGAGAAGAAGATGGATTAAGGATGAAGAAGGAATATGAAGAAATCGCACGTGCCGGAGCCTGAGTTTACTCATGGACCGGATCACTGAGCCGGAGTCCGAGCCAGAAAAAAATGAAGAAATGTATGGAAGCATAAGAGAAGAAGATGGAGGAAGGATGATGAAGAAGAAGTCAGAGACTGAGAACTATTTCAGTATAAAAAAAAAAACTACACAAGAAAAGTGGCCACGAAATTCACATGAACTATATATATATATATATATATATATATATATATATATATATATATATATATATATATATATATATATATATATATATATATATATATATATATATATATATATATATATTTACATACTATAATATATATATATATATATATATATATATATATATATATATGTATATATATATATGCTATAACTGGTGTATGTATAATAATAATAATATTATGTATATAATATAATAATAATAATAATAATAATATAATAATATATATATATAATAATAATAATATATATATATATATATATATATAATAATATAATATATATATAATAATAATATATATTTATATATATATATATAATAATATAATAATAATAATAATAATAATAATAATAATATATATATAATAATAACTATTCATATATATATATGTAATATATATATAATATAATATAATATTTCTCAACAATATATAATAATAATAATAACTAATATATATATATAATAATATATGTATATGTAATATATATATAATATCTTAATAACTATATATGCACTATATAACTATATATATATATATATATATATATATATATATATATATATACTGCTGCTGCTATATATATATATATATATATATAGAGAGAGAGAGAGAAAAATATGCTTGGGAACAATCTTTGGAGGAGCTCATAAATGATGATAAGAAATACCTTTTGCCCTTTAAAATATCCCAAGACCTAGGCTATAACAAAGAGAGCTTTCATTTGACTTCGGAAACAGTAACAACAACAACAACAACAAAAATTTTATATTTATTTTTATTAACAGATAGACACAAACGTACAAAACTGCGCATAAATAACTAACTGTTCATTAAGAACACTGTTAATTAGGATACACAAACCAGAAGTACTTTAACAGACATTGCCTTGTCAGTATGAAGAGAATTTATAGATTTTTGTACTCTGATAGGGGAAATAATTATTTTGGAGAAAATATTATTATTTTATATTATTATTATTATTATTATTATTATTATTATTATTATTATTATTATTATTATTATTATTATTATTGATATTATTATTATTATTATTATTATTATTATTATTATTATTATTATTATTATTATTATTATTATTATTATTATTATTATTATTATTATTACAGAATAATTTAATTTATAGATTTTTTACTCTGATAGGAGAAATAATTATTTAGAAGAAAGTGGCATATTATTATTATTATTATTATTATTATTATTATTATTATTATTATTATTATTATTATTATTATTATTATTATTATAGGCACTCCTTTTACGATTGATTCCAAGGCGACTCATTCATACTCTTCATTGGCACTAGGTGCCATATTTGGTTAAATATTTTCTTAACTATTTACTATAAGTCAATATATTAATTTTTAACAATGGAAATGTTAAAATTATATATATATATATATATATATATATATATATATATATATATATATATATATATATTTATAATATATATATATATGTGTGTATCTGTTTTTGTATATAACATAATAACATATATATATCTTTCGCTCTTGCTATATAATATATATGTATATATAACTATATATTTCTTAATATATAATATATATATGTATGTAATATAATATAATATATATAATATATATATATAATATAATATATAATATATATATATATATGTATAATATATAATCTTGATAATACACTATTTAAAATAAAAAATGATTCCAATAATAAAAAAAAAAAAATTGAATAAATTTCTAATGTAATTGTAATAATAATATATATATATATATATATATATATCTATCCGGCCTCTAGTTTTAATTATATATGTGTCATCCAGCTTTGCATCTAGCATATTTTACCTTTATAACCTTATAACCCACATCCACATCCGGTATATAAAAATTATCCGAGTAAATCTAACACCGGATATTTTACAAATAGCAACGAACAAGCTACAATTATGGAATACGGAAGTTCCGGTTGCGCATATTTTCGGATACGGATCTCTGATACTGAATATTCCGGATGCGGATATAGAATATACAATCATTTTATGTATGGCATTTATGCATAAATTTGACGCCTATTTTTTTGGATAGAGGAACAACTTCACCACTGCTTCCCAGTACTCTCTCTCTCTCTCTCTCTCTCTCTCTCTCTCTCTCTCTCTCTCTCTCTCTATATATATATATATATATATATATATATATATATATATATATATATATATATATATATATATATATATATATATATATATATATATGGGTGGAAAAAAAACCATGTTTCTTTTAAAAAACAAAACAAAAACCATGTTTTTTTGGTGTTTATACCTTTAAAATCAATATTTTCCTTTTTTTATTAAATAATA
>JABUQX010123212.1:30000-42500 GCA_015478945.1 Trachelipus rathkii
TATATATATATATATATATATATATATATATATATATATATATATATAATATATATATATATATATATATATATATATATATATATATATATATATATATATATATATATATATATATATATATATATATATATATATAATATGTATATATATATATATATATATATATAATATATATATATATATATATATATATATATATATATATATATATTACTGTATAATATAATAATAAGCATAATATAATAATATAATAATATATGTAATATAATAATATAATATAATAACTTAATAATATAATAATAATATATATATATATATATATATATAATAATATGTATTTACAATATAATAATAAATATATATATATATATATATATATATATAATAATATATGTATGTATATGTAATAATATATATATAATAACATATAACAATAATATAATAATAATAATAATATGTATATATATATATATATGTTATAATAATAATAATAATAATAATAATATAGCATATATATGTATATATATAAATATATATATGTATATACATATATATATATATATATATATATATATATATAATATATATATATATCTCTTTATATGTAATAATAATAATATCAATATATATATATATAAATTTATAATTTCAAATATAATATAATAACATTTTCCTATAAATATGTATGCAAAAAATAATAATATATATATATATATATATACTATTATATTAATATATATATATATGTAATATATAATATGTATATAATAACCAACAACAACAACAATAACCTAGTACAAACTTATTCTCATAGAAGAATATATATAGAGAACTTTGAGATGAAACCTTAGTAATCTCCGAGATAAATTTATGGAAATGCTCATATATATAATATAATAACATATATAATATATATATATATATATATATATATATATATATATAATATATATATATATCTTTCCTATATATATATATATATATATACACAATGGCTACATATTGTTTTAAAATGTTATTTACAACTTAGGTCATTTGAGTACTTCTCCTATATTTTGTGCTCACTAAGATTTGGTTTCCTTTCTTTCTTTCACCCCCTCACCCGGGCCCCCCCCCCCCCCCCTCCCCTTCCTCCCCTTCCCACCCCCCTACTAATTCTGTAATAACCAGTGACCTGACCTCTGACCAATAAACTTTCATTATTATGTTTATTCAAAACTTTCCAGATACGTTTTTCAGGTTTGTTTGAGGTGAAGGAGGGAAAGTAGTTAGGGATTGTTGTGAATTTGTTTTTGTTTTTGTTTTTGTTTTGTTTTTGTTTTCGTTTATTGTTTTTCTTTATTGTCTTTTCTCTATGGACTGTTAAATAGATAGTTTTTTATGTTAAGTTCTTAATGAATACATACAGCCACGATCAAATGAAGATTACTATGCTGTAGATTAGAGTTTCTTAACCAATGTTATGGACTTATTGTCTAGGGTTGGTTAGGGTTGGTCAAAAAACGAATATTCCACACCGTACCTTGAAGGTTTACCACTAGCACCGCACTGGGGCCTCGGCCCACCCTCCAATTGCCTCTTTTACTCTTATTTTAAAGGGAAAAAAATATTGGAACAGACTTTAGTTTAGATTAATAACAGAGATAAAATCTATATAGCAACTTACCAACACTTTTTTCAACAGGGTGTGCCAACTGAATATATTAGAAAAATATACCATATGTTACATCTTCTTATTAAAAAGTTCTTATAATAATTGTTCTCCAAACAGTTCTACGATAAATCAAGTTGATTTTGGTGTATGGGAAAGCTTATCTTTACATATATATATATATATATATATATATATATATATATATATATGTATACGGATGTAAATATATATATATATATATATATATATATATGCTATATATACATACATACATATATATATATATATATATATATATATATATATATATAATAGCAAGAATAACAAAAACATATTTAAACATTTGAAAAGAAATATTTATTACCGACTAGTTTCGGGTAAGACAGCAGCTTCCCATTTTCAAGGTTGATAACACAATGATAAGATTTATACAAAATAAATAGTATAAAATTAAAATTAAAATAAATAATATTAAACTTTTTGATAACGAGTCAAGGTAAGATCTTCAGGACTTTGTTTGGCTGTCAAGTTTTGCGCTTCAGAATTATGATGGGTAACGTGAATTTGGGGTATTACAAGATACAACATATAAATATTAGAGGGGATAAAATGAGAAAAGGGAAACAAAGACCGATTTATTATATGATAACTAGAGCTTTTATAAACGAAACCGTACGAATAAGAATGCCAATATTCACGACATCAGACAGTGGAATTTAAGATATAAATAAGAAAGACTAAGTTTTGTTTCAGTACTTAGTAAAATAGTAAAATAAAGAACAACAAGTGAATTAATGGTAATATAGCTAAACGATTTCAGAATTAGCTATATTAGGGGTATGACAAAATCAATGATTTAAGGGTAAATTATTTAAGTTTAATATGTGACAATGCAATTGATCATATATAAATATGAATTACACTTATCGGTAAAGAATGTAAAGCACTAAGGCATGTTGAGGTAAATGTGAGGTGAGTCAAAATACAAAAATGAGGTTGCCAGCTGAATTTTTAAATGCAATCCAACCATAAACGTGATACAAAAACTGAATTTGAATTTCCAACCAAGATTGAAGTTTCCAGCTCAAAATTGAAACTTCAGCCCAAGATTAAAACTTTCAGCCGAACATTAAAACCTAGGAAGATTATAACGTAAGTTACTTTATTTATGATTTTATTCATGACTTTTAAGTTATGGTTAATTATGTATTATAAACGTAAGTATAACGGTAACTATTATTTAATTTTAACAAAGAATCTCATTATTTTATTAACGTACTTACCCCTGCGAATGATAGGGGTTTACGTTAATGTTTTGTCGATGATCGAAGACACAGTGTTTGGATTAGATAATGGAATGAACTGGAAACGTTTGTAAATGATAATAATTTCATAGTTTTATCTTTTAGTTAAATTTTATAATTAAATTGTTTACATATGCTCACAATAGGCGGAATGATTATTATATTTTAAGAACGTAAGGACTAACCTTTATAAGTATCCGAAATGTCTTGTGTACGTAACCGCACAATCTACTTACAGACTTGTGAATATTGTAATAAGTAAAAAGCAAAATGTATTTTAAAGGGAAAGACAAATTTGGTTCCGCTCAATTACTGGAAAGAAGCAGTTTAATAAGTTAAGTAATGTATTTAATAAAGAGGGACAAAGTTGGCACACACATGATTATTGTAAATAAATAAATAAATAGCACAAATGATCCAACCCACAAAACTATTTAATACAATAAGTCAATTTGTTCTACTCTATGAAATATTAAATTTATCGGATCAGATTGTAAAATTGAATTAGCAGGCATTAAATACCAGGAGAGTGACTGCAAAGCACCCCTACAACACACACTAATATATATATATATATATATATATATATATATATATATATATATATATATATATATATATATTATATATATATATTATCTATTAGATATGATAATATCTATATATATTATAATATCATTAGTATATATATTATATTGAGCGGAAGAAAAGTTAAAAAAAAGGATTCTCACCTATAAAATGCTTTCCTTCAAGGAATTAAATGATTTGATTTTCACAAAATTGAAATTGAAATTTATCCAGCAATTGATGAATCTCAAACAAGGCTTAGCAAACTAGTTGAACTACAATGAGGTAATCCTTAAGAATAATTTTATACAATTATCTGGATACAACCTCACTGTAGCAAAGCCGGTCCTCCTAATCTCCAAAGAATACACAAGGCTTACCGTTGCAATAAGGCCAAAATTAGATTTTAATATTTAAAATAAAGATGTAAATATTACTTTTTTATATTAATGAAGGAAAAACTCATTTCCAAACTTTCAAATTTTAAGAAATTCTGCAAAAATATATTAATTTCAGCTTAAAAAATATGTATATATATATATTTTTTATTTTATTTTTACATAAAAATTTCTTTTTCATTTTCTGTTATTTCACCAAATCCACCTTTTGGTTTATTAAAAAAAATTTAGTATATAGTAAGAGATATAGATTTTATCTTATAAATTATCTTATCAATGTAATATATATATATCATATCTATATATATATAAGTATATATATATATATTTGAGTAATACTTATTATATATATATAGATAGTGATCATATAATAATATATATATCAGTTATATATATATATAATATAATATATTTGATTTGCATTAATATAAATTATATTGATATATCTTAATTTATATACTTATAAATATGTATTTATATGATATATATAGGATTGTATATTATATATATATTAGTGTGAATATATATATATATATATATAGTATATATATATAATCTACCTATATATATATATATAAATATATATATGAAGATATATAGGAGTATATTATATCTATACCTAATACCATATGACTCTATGATAGTAGTAGTAATTGATAATTATATATAAGTATATATATATATATTAATATATATATATATAGTATTATAGTTATATAGTATACTATATATATAGCTCTTATATATTATATATATATTATATATATGGATATTCATATATATTTATATATATATATATTAGTCGAACTGTGCTATAGTAGGCCCGCACCTGGTAGTTTTTGTTCTGCAAGCTACGTAATTCACGCCCGTGACAACGACGAACTTGCACTATCCAAAATTCTAAACGTTAAAATTCATTTAGAAGTGCTGCAAGGTCTTCAAATCTGTAAAATAGTTTTTCTTATCTATAAATCAACAAATCTGTGCTGCAACCCTTTTTCAATTAAGCAATGCATGGCTCTCATCGTAGTAGTAGACATGATTCCGTAGGTACCCATTTAATTTTTTTAGATACTATTACTGCGCATCAGAAAAATAATTTGGACTATGAAATCGGTAATAAAAGAATTTGACTCGGAATAATAATATAATATATAAATAAATAATATATCTATATATAAATTATAATATAGTAGTAACTAATAATAAATAAATGAAATTAAGTAAAGTAAAGTAAAGTAATAATAATAATAATAATAATAATATAATAATAATAAATTTAAATATATAAAATAATCCTATATATTAAAAAAATAAATAATAGATAAATAATAATTATATTAATATTAATAGTATATTAATATAATAATAAAAATAATAGAAATAATAATAATAACTTAATAATAAATAATAATAATAATAATAATAAAATAATTAATAATATATAATAATAATAATAATAATAATAATAATAATAATAATAATAAATTGCCTGTATTAATAATACATATATAATAAATCGTAAAATGCAGTGTAAATAAAAATGTATTTGATAAAATTTCCTGACGAATAACTGCTATTGATAAGCTATGATGCAGAACAATAGTACATTCAATAGATTGATTTCTTGATAAAAAAAATATAGTTAAATATAATGTTCTTAGTATTTTAATAAGTATTTTTAATTATACCTCTGCTTTCAATTTACATGGAGAATAAACAAGGTGAACCTTCTTTGCGTTCACGCCTACACGATAAAATTACTACTAATGGTATTAGTAAGATTTAGGGTAAATCAAAGGTTACGACTGCCTTTTAAACTTAAAACGTTAAATAACTAGTTATAGCTATTACATTAAAAAAAAAATTAAAACACTAATATTAAAATTAAACTTAGTCGACGCTAATTATAAATTCAAACGAAATATTCTTCAAAATGCATGACGTCACTCCATAAAATGAAATCCTTCTTCAATATCTACATCGCTCCCACTCTTAATTATGAGCATCAGTGTGTGATTTTTTTTGGATTTTTTTTAAGAAAAAAATCAATTTTTTATTTTTTTTATTTTTTTGACTTTTTTGATTTTTTTTCAGATTCGTGACGTCACGCGAAATTAAATTGTAAACAATTTTTTTTTAAATTCGATATGTATATTATTTTAGATATTATTCAATCTATGTAAATCAAAATTCTTTATAAATTGGCCCTATAGTCTTACTGACACAATGAAACAACTCAACAATAAAGAGAGTTACGGACTTACGGGTTACAATGAATGATGTAAACATGGAAAAAATTGAGAAAAAAATAATATTAAAACTCATACTATATATATATATAATATATATATATTATATATATATATATATATATATATATATATTATATATTATATTAATATTATATATTATTATATATTATATATACTTATATTATATATATATAATATATAGATATATATACAGTGGCGTATTTAGGGGAGGGGCCAGGGGCATGGCCCCCCCCGCAATTTTCTAGACACTAAAAATTTTTTAGGTATTTCAATTTCGTTAAATTAATATAAAGCTTTGCCAGAAGTGAAGATTAATATGAAATAATTCGTGCTATTTGTTCTAATCAACACGCATTTTTTATGAAATTAGAAGACTCAACTAATCTTCGAGCACCATTCAGAGCAAATGCAAACATTAGAATTTCCGTTGATTTTTGAAGAATGTGTGTGTAAGCGCATCTGAATCTTAACTGAGTATTGAAATTGCTGTACCAAGAATTAACTTAATTTTCGCAAAAATACAGACCCAGATAATCCTATTCCGACCCACAGACATCTTAATTAATAGCGCCACCACCCATATTCTTAGAAAAGAATATCCCCCCTTCTATACCCATTTTTGGATATGAATTAATATCAGCCTTAGGAGAGAGGTTTTTAAATTTTCCTTGCAATTTGTCAATTTTTTTAACCCTACTCCGGGGAAAAAAAGATTAGTGTAATATTTTTTGAAGGAAGATCTCGAAACCCAAATGAAGATTTAGTAAAAGCAGAAAGTCACTGGCTATGATGAAGATTGAAATGGCATCAGATGGACTAGTATTCTTTCGACAGTCACATTCCAAATATTTACATCTTGTAGCAAATACTGGCAATTTTACCCGTGTATTAATGCTTCTCCAGTATGAGCACGAGGAGAAGCTTTCAAGCATAAAAGAAACTTATGGAAACCTACTTAGAATATACATATTGGAGATGAAAGACTTATTGTACTTGCCCTCCTCTGCAAAATATACGAAAATATTGAACATAAAAATTCAACTGCACTTATATTATGGATTCGCTCACCTATTGTCAAAGGCGATTAAATTTAACAAATTAGGACAGATAAGATGATTTTAGTAATTCATATAAATTCTTTCCATTTTTTCTTAGGAATTTAATTTTTGTCCTATCCATTTATGTTTTAAATTATATATTATAGAATTAGTGTATTATATATAATATATATATCATATATATAATAATATTCAAATATAGTATATATATATATATATTATTATATAATATATGATTAATATAATAGTATATAGTATATATAAATATATATAATATATATAATATATATATATATATAGTTAATACTTATCTATATACTATTAAAATAATACTTGTTAATAATAATATATATATATATGAAACGATTTTTGTTTGGCACCTCCCTCCCGTAACAAAAAACATTTCTGGATAGCGTACTCCACTCGTTTACTACTTCATACTAATGTATTATATATATATATATATATATAGTATATAATACTACTTAATATAGTATATACTATATATCTATATATATATATAATAATATATAGTATATTATAATATATATATAATTCTATATATATATATATACATATATATATTATAATTTCGAAATTGAGAATCGAATAATTTTAATGCGAAAAAAAAGGGGTTCGATATTATATCACTTAAGAATAGTAACATTCACCTATGAATTTATTATTCTATATGTAATATTAGATAAATAGCTACATCAAGAAATAGAAAGAAACACTGGTTGAACATAATCGCTTATGCTGACAAATTAGTTGTAGAATTTGGAGAACAAGGAGTAGCTTGTGCTATAATTATATAATTTTTTTTTATTTCCATTGAAGATTTATCAATTAAATATAAAAATAGAAACATAAAAATTATAATAAAAAAGCATACCAAAAATAAAAAATCAAAAAATTCAAGAAAAAATCAGTGATATTTTTATTACAAAAAAAAAAAGTAAAGAATGATATGATTTTCATTTTGAATTTTGTTTTTTTTTCGACACTGTACTTATTATTTTCGGATGATTCTACAGTAGTTAAAGTGTAAGTATTGGATGCCAAAATAAGACCTAACGCCGAAACGATCGATTGCGCGGGAGTTAATCCCCGTGGGAGAGTTTTCGCCTTCGGACCGACGAGAAAAAACCCGCAGGTTTTTTTTTCGAAACAATAAAAAAAAAAAAATAATAAATTAAATAATAAAATAAATAATAAATAAAATAAATAACTAAATAATAAGCAACCAAATCAGCCATAAGTAAATAATAAAATATATAATCCATTAAATAAAGTAACATTAATAAAGATAAAATATAAAAAAAAAAATAATAAATAAAGTAAATAAATAAATAAATAGATAATAAAGGTTAAAATAAATAAAATAAATAAAATAAATAAATAAAATATATATATATATAAAGATATATATTATAACCGTATATTGGCCCCGCACACGACAGAGGCTTACGTATCCCCTGTTCCGTTCCCCCCTCGCCCCCCCTCAAACCTCCCCCCCCGCCCCCCCGCCCCCCCTAAAAATTAAATTGATCGTAGAAGCCTGAAATTGGAGGCTGGGTAGAGGAGCCGAAGTTGGAGAAGGATTTCCGAGTCGGATTCGGCTTCGGGTTTTCCAGGGGTCCCCCCCCGAGAGGGGGTCACCATCCTGAAAAAAAAAAGAAGAAATGTATGGAATGCAGAAACAGAGAGAGGAGGAAAGAGGAAGAAGGAGGAAGGATGAGGAAGGAGGAGTCTGTAGAAGGAAAGAGTTGGAGAAAGAGTCTGAGTCAGAGGAGTCGAAGTTGGCTAAGGCACCGGTGCTGGAGCCGGTAGCGCTGAGTTTAATAAATATAAAATGCCAATATTTGTATTTTTATATATGTTATTGAACCTGTAGATCTCTAAAATGACGGTTAAGTCCGTAAAAAGGGTGTCTGGGACCCCCAACGGGGGGGGTCCCGACTGAAAAAATAGAAGAAATCATGGAATGCAACAGAGGAAGAAATTGAAGAAGGAAGAAGTGAGGGAAGACAGGAAAGGAAGGAAAGAGTGCTGAGAAGAAGACAGAGTTGTCCGGCACCAGTGTTGCTGTAGCCGTTGCGGTGCCGATAGTAAACATTCGTATTAATAATACATAGCACATAACTCTTCTGTTCTAACAATATACATTGTCGTCAATGTGCATTTGCCATCTTGCCGAAAGATACCCGGTTTTCTAAATGTGAAGACCTGACATTTAATATTTTCAATCTCGTTTCTTTTTATAAACGCGTTAACTAATATAATTTTTTGTTTGTTTTTTATTTCATTTGTATATTTTCTAACATATTTTTTTACAAGTTTTATATTACATTTATACTTGTGTTTAGATTTTTTTATTTGTCAATTTTATATCAATTTTATTTTTCTAACTTTATTGTTTTATAACGTTAATTTATTATTTTACATTGTACACATATATATTCTAAATTTTTTATTTTAATTTTTTTAAATTTATTTTAATTTTATTATTTTCCACTTAGTTTTTCAAATTTTTATTTTATTTTTGTATTCTTTTCTTTAAATTTTGTTTTACCTAAAAATTTATTCATTTTGTATAAATAAAATCGACTAAATTTTTTATGCATTTTACATACCCTAAAGCAGTAAATCAGGTAAATCAGTAATATCAGATAAATATAATCAAACTGCCCTCCCTACCACCCTCCTACCCATCAGTGATCTATTAATTCATTGATTCATTCATTATTTTGTATAACATAGCAACAAAAACTTTTATTATTATTGTTTTTTAGATCTTTAAAATCTTTTGTTTTACTAAAAAAATGTAACCTTTTATGTTTATCTTAAAAATTTATTTTTACGATACCCATAAAGCAGTAATCATAAATCAGTTAAATCAAACACCCACCCCACCCTCATACCCTTCCTGATAAATTGATCTATTGATCTATTGATCTAATGTGGATTCAAGTCATATGTTGTATACATAACACAAAAACCTTATTATTTATTTTTGTTTTCTTTTCTTTAAAACATTTTTGTTTTAACTAAATTTATTTTCATTTTATGGTTTATTAATTATTAAAAAATTTGCATTTTTGACATACCCTAAAACAGTAAATCAGTAAGATCAGTAATAACCACCCACCCCACCCTCCTACCGTTCCCCACCCTTAATTGATCTATTGATCTATGATTCAAGTCATATTTTGTATAACATAAACACAAAAACTTTTATTTATTTTGTTTTCTTTTCTATTAAACATTTTGATTATTACTTTAAATTTATTTCATTTATGTTTATAACTAAAAAATTTGCATTTTAATACCCAATAAAAAGCAGATAAATCAGTTAAATCATAATCAACACCCACACACACAACACTTTCTACCCTCATGATCTATTGATCTATTGGATCTATTTGAATCTTTGACCTAATGATTCAAGTCTATGTTGTGTTGAACAATAAACAAAACTTTTATTTATTTTGTTATTGTTTTTCTATAAAACATTTTGTTTTACTAAAAAATTTAGTATTCTTATTATGTTTATAACTTTAAAAAAATTGCAAATTTTTACATACCCTAAAGCAGTAAATCAGTAATTCAGTTAATCAAGCTACCCACTCCACCCTCCCACCCTCTCCACCTCTATTGATCTATTGATCTAGTTAGATCTGATTTGATCTAATTTGCATCTATTGTTCTCAAGTCATATATAAGTATCTTTTGTATAACTATAACCAAAAATTAATTCTTTGTAGTTTGTTGTTTGTTGACAATGTGGAGTGAGGAGGATGTGGAAATATGAGAATAGTTGTTGATGTGTTGTTGTATGTTAATATCAGTGATTATGTAAGTTTCAGTATCTGTTCGTGTTGATACTTGTACGTGTAATTAGGTCTCATATATGTAAGTTTGCCTGTGAGTGTATGTATGTATGTATGTATGTGTATATATACGTATCAAAGTAAGATTAATTATATTTTTACTTCCATCCATTTTATCATTTCAAACGTAAGAAATCTGATTCCATTACATATATTCAAAAGGGGAACTAGTTTTAATCACTCTCACAACTTCCAGCACATTTTCTACTTTTGGCGAGCTCTTAACATTTTTTAAAACTTATTCAACTTTTACCATTCGTAGAAATTTATGTTATTAAAGTACTTGGAGTGTTAAAACGTCGACGATGTTTTAAGACAAGACTAGAAATTAATTTACGCAAAGTTAACACATTGAAATTAAGATAATAATATTTGTTCGGTAGCATTAACTTTAATTTCAAGAACTAAATATATTATATTTATTACTCTGTCTGGCAAATCAAATTTCAAAGTTCTCAGTGATGAATAAAGTTGATTTATCTCATTTCAAAGTCAAACTACAGTTTTCGTGAATGAAAACCAAAAAAACAAAAATGAAATATTGATAAGCATTAATTCAGATATAAATGAGGGAGGACGGGGTATCAACTCTCAACTCGGTTTTATTCCCCATTAACTGATTGATATTCCAGTATATTGATCGTAAACAATGTTCAAGAAATTTTAGAAATAATTATAATTACTGTAAAATGTGCTGAAATTGCCTTTTAACATAATTTTTATATCGATCCTACCTCATTCATCCTGTAAGCTAATTTATTTCCTGAAAAATCTTTATCAACTGTCAGAACTGCGATTTCCAAGACCTTTTCAGCTGTTTCATCTTCTTTAAATATGTTGAAGGAGTTTTCAATGATAGTCAGAATTTTCAAAATTGTTTGCACCTATAATGAAAAAGAGTTTTAAGAGTAAATATATATCACGAGAAGAATTTATACTGACAAACAAAATTAGTTGAAATCATTGTTATTTAAACTAATTTGTAGTATAAAATTAAATTTAGCCATTACAATGAAAATTTAGGAAGAAACTACAGATAAGAATTTTATTTTTTTATTCTAAATATTCGAGCCTTTTAACTTAAGAGTACTCTTAAAATTCAGAGAAGCTAAACTAGTTCAAAGTAGACTTAGGTGAAAATCTGCCATGCTAATCGGCATGTCCTTTAGAAGATTCTAATGGAACTGTATCTGTAAATCTCTTAAGATAACTTAGAAAGTGATAGGTCACCCTTCACTGAAAGAAGAAATCTCGGATTTAAAAACTACATGATGTCTCACTTACGGACTTTCATGACTGTTTCGAGAAACTCTAACTTTTGTCAGATAAAAAATATTAGATTTAATT
>JABUQX010123212.1:47500-65000 GCA_015478945.1 Trachelipus rathkii
GAGTGAAAACCAACCACATTCCGATCAATGGAATGTAAATTCAACAGACAGGTGGCATGATTACTTCGTCTCTACATAAGATGTCAATCGCACATTACTAAATTATTTCATTGCATTGGCTCTCTCTCTCTCTCTCTCTCTCTCTCTCTCTCTCTCTCTCTCTATATATATATATATATATATATATATATATATATATATATATATATATATATATATATATATATATATATATACTATACCTACTATATATATATATATATATATTTGGAACTAACTTACCACATAAGGCAGAGCCCTATTCAAGGAGGGTGTTGCACACAGAGTCGAACAACTAACGCAAATTACGCAGATGAGCGCAGACGCAGGCTTTAGAGTGAGGAGATTAAATTATAAACATAATTAAGAGGAATTCCACAGAACAGAGGTGGCAGGAAAGGAAGGAAGTACCGCAGCGAACTGGCCTGGGTTACCAATATCAACACAAAAACTCATGTGCCGATACAGCACCACTTGTGCTACGGGCGACATGCGGTGGAAGTTTGCAGTGATAAGCTCCATAGGCACCTGCCGCTACAGTACCTATAGTAAAGAGATAAAAGCACCAACATCGCGCACAAAGATAGAGGGTCAGTGAACTGGAAAGAGTACGGAACAATTTATAAGCCTTTGCCTTTGACTCAACCCTGTAAATAGGTAAAACCAGGCCCCCTTCATGGACATGAGGCATTCACTCTTACAAGGCAGATGAGGCTCTTGTATAGCTGGGTAACTGTGAAAAGGAAAAAAGTCTCGCAGTCTAAACAGAACTGTTCTTTGGGGGCGCCCTAGCAACCATTGTGATGTGAAGTTTCAAGACATTTTTGTTTATGTTAAGGGCCAAGGGTGTTATATTGTCAACAGGAAGGGTGAGAAGACATCGAAGATAGGAAAAGGTTAAGGTGTAGGGAGATTTGTGAAGTTGCACCAAGGAGCTGAATTTCACTAGGTTGAGACGACCCCATCCGAAATTCTATCAGATCAGCGAGAATAAATCGGAAAGATTAAGACGAGAGGCAATTCTAGAAGTAAAAGAGGGAGCAGAATTGAAATGAGTTGAAGAATGAAGGGTCGAGTCTCGGCATATGAGTGGATAGAGTTAGATGTGCAGGTGAGAAAATCGTGGCGAAAGTAAGAACTAGTCAGGAGATCAGACGAAGGCCTGGGGGCACCACTATTGATAGAAAGGAAGAAGAAGTCGCTTATCAAGCAACAGCTACGATGTTGAGCGAGAGAGAAAACTAGGTAAGAAAGAGTTAGCAAAGAAGGAGGAAACCCAAGGAGGGGGTGGAGAGCAGTGATGCATACCATACCCAGTCAAATGCTGGATATGCAGCATGCCACCACTTAGTCTCCGCAGTTCCTGATGGAGGAAAACCATTTAACAGTTTGTTGTTAATGTTGCAGTTTTTCACCAATAACACTTTTTTTGTTTTACCGTACAACCTTCCTCAGTTTGCAGAACACAAAACAAAGCTATTGATCAACGTTTCCAATGAATCTTAATCTCCAAAGGCTATACTGCGTTTAACCATACGCGTGAGAAGATTCATAAAGATTGCGTCCCGACAAGGGTTTTCCCAACACCATGAACAAGACATTTAATATACCGAATCTAGTTTCGAATACAAACAGTTGTTTATCACAGATATAGAGATTTATAATGCAAAATTATTTATTTTTCCTATTTTATATGTATCAGAAGCACTCCAATAGCCGAGTTATAAAATTTAATACCCAGTTTAATACTTTTTTTCAGTTGTCTATAAAGTGTGACAATAATTTTTACAAGAATAGTCCGTTAAGCATGATGATAGTAATGTGAAATAATGATATTAACAAGCAGGAGAATATCTCACGATATTAGTAGTTAATGGAAAGCAACTGGGTAATAGGTCACCAACATCCTCACAATATTATGCAATACACTAGGCATTAGAAAATAGACCATACCTGCACATTATTTTTCGAAAACATCCCACAATCCAAGCAACACACATAAAAAGAAACTTCTGCTTTACTCCAAAAATTACTCTTTTTGTGTGTATTATTTTCATTATTATAATAATCTAGAGGCATTATTATAATATTGCACGTATATACTAATTTGCATTAATAAACTTTTGAATTACTTATTTATCTAGATAGTTAGTTAGTTCATTAGTTATAATAGAACTTATACTTATATAATTATAATCTTAATATAATATAAGTTATAATACGAATTAACTTTATAATTATAATCATAAACTTTATAGCAAATTTCCAGAATGTAATCTATATACGCTTTATATTTTCCTTATATATTAATATAATAGATAGTAATATATATATAGTATACCTTCATAAATTATATTAAAGATAAATCATGTATAATAATAACTAAAGAACAGATGGATCAATGATCATTAATTAGGAGTTGTAAAAGTCTTTTATGTATTCAAAACATTACTAATAAATAATTAAGATACGTACTAATGGACAAATAGAAAATATTAATACCAGTCTAACATCAATTATTCCATTAGTATTGAACCGGTTAACACCAAACGACAACTCTAGTCCCCCCCACCAAAGGACTAATCTTTTGTCACAACTGTTAACTTATTAACTTTATTACTTATGATCAATTTCTTTAACCTTTAATTTTTATTTAAATTAAAATTCTTTTGTTATAGTATTATTGTCAAATTAAGTTCAGAAACTCTATTATGTTATAAATTATGATAACATTAAGTCTTTAATTTACTAAATATATTAGGCTACTCTATCAATTTACAAAATATATTACTCATTAAATAAAGTAGTACTCAATTATATATAGAAATTCACAAAAGTATCTACCTACTCACCTTTATAACCCCCCCAGATATAACAGTAACAACATTATGAGAATCCATTTTATTAATTTTATTGTACTTCCAAATAAACACCGTTCTAAATTAAAATGAATAATCATATATCATACTAAACTATTAAATGAAGTGCCGATGGGTTTTCACCACTTGCGACCTACATTTTATGGCTGACTTCTATTATGTTCAAATTCTATGATAGAAAAACAAAATCTCTTACATGTAACAAACAACTAAACCGTCGATATTTCATTAACATTAATAGTGTGAGTGCGCACAGACAGCCGCTACATGCTATGTTTTAGGAACATCGGATCAGTATACATCCAGTTCATCAATAAAATTCCAGACGTTGTCATGCTTAAAATTCACGATACGAAACTTAGGTTAATGAATGCTATTCTGTTTTTTAGACATTCAGATAATCTAGCACTGGTCAATTCACTGAGCTGTTTGCTGATCATCGCAGAGCAGGCATGCCATGTACATGAAGAATATCCCGATCTTTGGGTTCCCACTATGATGGTCATAATGGTGAGTATGAAAACTAGATGAGGATCCTATGCACCGACTATTTACAAAGAATCTATCGTAAAATTTTTAGAGTTACAGAGCTATACAACTATGTTCGAACTTGAGAAAATCGTGAGATGTGTAGATGAAGGAAATTTTGGCCGCAGCCGACATTTATAAGTAAAATATTTAATTTATAAATCCTGTTGATCATCCACAATATTCAATTGAAAATTTAATTAATAAAACTTTCGGCTAAAATGTTCTGAGTGGAAATTGGAGAAAGCTTTCGGCTAAAATATTCTGAGTGAAATTTCAACTTGAATATCGATAACATAAGGAGTAATAATGTAAGTGAAGGAGAAGTGCCTTCGCTAATATTATGAAATTCTCACCTCAGAAATCTTAAGAGGGCACACGCTTCAAAAAAAAGAGTTCGAGACTATTATACCATAAGGTCGAAACAAACTGGCTATTCAGTTCCAATTATAGCTCCACGAAAGTAGTATACTTTTCCCGAACAGAGCGACATGCAGCGCTATGGAGTTGTAACCACATAACTGCACGCTGAGTTAGACTGCTGAGCGTCGACTATATATGTTACAGCGAAGAATAGATGTCGGGACAGGGATATCAACCTCTTACAGTCCCAGCAAAAGTCTTAGAATAGCAATGCTCTTTGATCTACCAATGTGTCAATCAACTATTAGTAAATTTCTAAACACTTCACACATATCCCTATTCGGATGTGTGGAAGTCCAGAATACATTAAAATTGCGGAGGCCTCTACATCAAAACACGCAACCCAGACATTACACAGTAAGGAATTTTATGTATATATCAGGTGCAAGAACCTCAACTATCAGATAATTTGCGTTAATTATGTGATATCATATTAAGAGGGACTCATTGCAGCTTACAAGAAATAAGATGCCGTCAGAAAGATGTCTCAGAAAGGTAGTGGGAGACGAAACGGCGTCGCGGGGAAAATCTATGGTAAATATATTCTTCTTCTTCTCCTGTATATTATTTTGCAAAGTATTTATTTGTAAGAAATTAATAGTAGTTTTACGAGAAATAAATCACTAGGAAGTACGTTTTACGGGCAACAATAAAATACAAAAAACTTGTTAGGTAATTTTTAATAAGGAAAAGAATTAGTAAGAAGAAATAATATTAAATAATAAGAATAATTAAATAATAATAATAATATATATATGAATAGAGAAAAAGAAAAGTAAAAAGAACAATAGCAATAGGTAAAACAACTAACAAAGTTAAATGAATGAATCATTCTGAATTTATGAATATATTTTTAATTAAGTATTTAGGAAAGAAAATAAATAGCAGTATATAATAATCAATATATTATAGAAATAGAGAGATAATAAAAATTAAGTAATTGAATAATGGAGGGAATAAATAATAATAATTAGATAGATAATAAACAAATATTGTGTATAATAAGAAGAATGGTGTTGGAATAAATAAGTGGAAATAAAATATAATGAATATATGGAAATATGTTTAAGAATAATAATAATAATAATAATAATAATAATAATAATAATAATAATAAAATAATAATAAAATAATAATAATAATAATAATAAACAATAATAATAATAATAATAATAGATAATAATAATAATAATAATAATAATAATAATTAATAATAATAATAATAATTAAGTATAATAATAATAGAGTAAAATATATTAGATATAAAAGATAATAATTTATAGATAATACGTTCCTCTTAATAATTATTTCGACCTAATAGCGTCGACTCCTGAGACTGCGCGACAATGCGCGATCGTTCACAGATAGAATCGTCGGACTCCGACTCAGACTCCACTGTGTCAGCAGAGCTGTTGACACAGGAATCTTCGAGCGTCGCTGAGCTCGAGATGCTCTCTACTCCACTGTGTTTCAACAGATTTTTTCGACTCCGACTCCGAGCTCCGACTCCGACTCCGACTCCGGGGGAAAATTGGCAACGGACTCCACACTCCGGACTCCGGGACCTCCCGCAGGCCCTGATATATACCTATATATTAAATATAGGTGAGTTCGAGTGATAAGGAAGGATTGATAATATAGGGACAAAAATTTTGAATAACTAGTGTGCTTTTTAGTAGTGTATATATATTTCAATTATTATTGTTTTAATAGGTAAGTAGTTGGTTTAGTTCATAGGTATATAAGGAATTGATAATATGATAGAAGGCTGAGAGGGTGAAGGGGTTATATATATATATATTATATAATATGGTATTGGAAATTATAGAAATTTTGGGTTGTAATTTGCCCTTCTGGATCAATGAGCCCGGAATGATATAGTATAGGGAATATTATGCAGAATACATTAATAGTAATATGACTTGAGCTATTGCGGACGCATACTTGACCACTGTGGCTAGGGAAGTAACTTGCATATAGGATTAAGGGTCTGAGATATATATATATATAATATATATATAAATATATATATATATATACTATATATATATTATATATTATATATGTATTTGTATATGTCCTGTTGTGACTACGTATATATATATATTATTACGTGAAGATGTATGTTGTATTGGAACAAAAGGGGTACTTATAAAAATAAAGTCTAATAGGTAGACGTAAAGTGTTAAGAGTGTTATTATTGATAGGAGCGTAGGGAGAGTATAGGAGAGGGAGACGGGTATGAGTTAGAGAAGTTTATAAGTATAAGATATAAAGTAAGGAGTACGCTGATAGTATTGGAAGTATAAGTAAAGATTTTTAGATATTTAAGGAGTTATATAATATGTACTAATTTATAGTTATAATGTGTATATAGGGTATATAGTAGGAGGGGATGATAAGAGGAGATAATTTAAGCACATTAGTTAATAGTAGTAGTAATAGAATAAGGAAATATAGAAGTTAACTTTATGAGTGGTCTGTATATAATACGAGAATTTATGGAAAGGGTATAGGGGATTATTACATTATCATCTATGAGTAAAGTTATTTAAGATAGTATGTATTGATTAAAAAATTTTTGTGTACCAGCGGTGTTGTTTATAATGTAGGAGATTATGATTAAACGTATATGATATAGGTAGGTTTATATTATATTGAATGCCTAAGGTCTAGGAAGAAGTTGGCAGTTATATTTGAGAAATTGATAAAGGGGAGTAATATACTAGTACTTGGCGAGATAGATAGATGGATTTTGGTATAAGTGCGGGGTTAGCAGAAGGGAGAGGCTTAGGAATAGGGTGGTGAGGGAGAGTTTTTGGATAAAAAGGTTACGAATATTAATTTTTTCAACTGTTTTGAACTTATTTTATACACAAGGATAATATAAATATTTTACTATTTAATTTACCAAACTTTTCAAGTATTGTTGTTTGGCTAGGTATCGTGGGAAGGCAAGAGAGGACCATGTGATTAGTGGTAAGAATTGAGTTTTTGCGTGTGGTGTATAAGAGTACTGGTGAACGGATAGTGGAAAGTGTGTCTACCATGGCTTCACGGGGATGTAGTTTGATGGGGGCATCTAGTGAGAATTTGGTGTAGCGAGTTTTACAGAGCACTGAGAAGTGCTAGTTTAGGAAGAATTAAGGGAGCTTATTTGAGGAGGCAGCGTATAGGGGGATAGGAAGTTGATAGGATTATGGAGTGGGAGATCCTAAGATATGGTAGAGATGTGGATAATGATGACCTAGAATTTACAGATAAAGGAATATGTGGTAGTTATAAAAGAATGCTGAGATGTACAGGGAATAGGGATGAGGGAGAAGATGGGTAAGGGGTAAAGTTAGCTTTAGTATGTGCTGAGAGGTCCAGCGTAGAGGATCGAGAGCGAGGTGAGGAGATGATTTGAGAGTGGTGTGCTAGGATTGCAAGGGTGAGCAAGACGATTTAAAAGCTATGAAGAATGAGTGAAAATAAGCGATGACAAAACTTGGTTTACAACCTCAACACACCAGCTGTCAAGAGCGAATGAAAGAAAGTGTAAGAAGAATAGAAAAAATAATCAAATGGTATCAACAGAATTATTGATCTTAAAATAGGGAATAATAATGTAAATAATGTTGCAACTATCTACTACAATTACAAAACCATAGTTAATATACTCTTTACAATGCCAAAACTATTCTCTTCAGAAATGGCTCATGAAAAATAGTTAGTAATTTTACAAAAAAACACCTAAGATAATATTGTATATTCCACAAAAGTATTAATCGATTTTATACTTAAAGCTAATAAGCATAACCATTTAACTTACTCAAGTAATGCCCCAATATCATAAAGTATATTCCATAACTTATTTAGAAATTTTTACTTAGGAGATAAAAAACATAACTGTTCAACTTACCCAAGTAAAGCCCCATTATCAAGGTTCCGCCCGTGATAAATATTGCCATCTGGATCTTGGACAACAATGGATGTGCATAATACAAACATTTCGTAAAATATGTTGTAAAATGTCACATGTCCAATTGGTAAGTCAGCAGCATCGGCCATACCCTCGATTTCTTCGTTATAAGGATATGGTAACGTTTTGGAAATCTGGGTGGATGATGATGTGATTATCACTAAAATTATGTTTAAGTAACTTTAAAAAATAATTTGAACATTTATAATCAATCAACTATTTTTAATATTATATTAAAGATAACCACATGAAATGTAGTTCACAATTTGAAATTTGAACACATGAATAATTTAATCAAATATTCTTGTATTCATAAAGCTAATCAAATTGCTTACTCTATCAAAACTATCAATATAAATATTATATATATTAGTATTATAATATATACACGATAAGACTTTATCACCACTCACAGATATAGATATTTATTATAGAGATTCAATACACAATATCAAAACTATCAATATATAAAAATATATTTTTTGATTACATTTATATTATATATGAAATGGGCCGATTAATCGTCATCGGCATTGAAAATCGGCATATTTTTTTCAATCGCCATCGTCATCGTCAATTTTTGCCGATTATCTTGCCGATTAATTGAACAAAATATTAAGAATTTTGGGATATTTCAATCACAATAAAATGATTTATAAACATATATTATAATTATATATTTTATATTTATATATTATATATATATAGTTATATATTATTATATATATACTATAAGAAATATATATATAATACTATATAATTTTCTACAGATTTATAATATAGATATATATATATATATAATATATAATCATTTGAAGACTAATTTTGCTTATGGTATGTATGACATTACGGTGCGTTATGGGTTCGCCTTTCTGTTTCGTTCAATATCCACGCTGCATCTTGCAACAACATTCTTACAGGACCCACTTCATATATCCACATATCATTATACCATCATTATACGTCCACACCTTACTTCTAGATAATATCATAGACACCATCTTTATCCGATTTATAATCTCTATATTGTGGGAGAAAAAGTTGGCACATCAGTATGTCCTGCGTGTGAGTAAGAAGGACTAAGGACGGTGGTAGGTTGGGTTGGCTGCCTATCTCTTTTTTGCAGGATTGGATAAGATGGCTCGATGACAAAGTCGTTAGATTGGCGTCTAGAGCGGCTTCTATTTTTCGCGAAAAATGATATGAATCAGTAATGGGCAATGAGAATGTCAGAGGAATAATGCTGAGGTAGGAGAAATGAGGGAGTGATGGTTATAGAAGGACAAATATTTTATTAGTGCTCGCTGTGGACATGAAGTACAAAAGATGACAGGAACGGGTGGAAATGAGGTGGTTGGTGTTGAAATGTTTGTTTGTGTTGTGTGGAAAGGATGAGAAGGGATAGAAGGATTTGCAATTCTGATGAGTGATTGTGGTAGAGAGCTTACTAGGTAGATTTAGTGTGTTAGAAGTAGCTAGAATCTCAAGGTTGAAATTTAAGTTTGGAAAAGTCAAGATTTGTGTGTCTGCACTATGGGTCATCTGAAGGGTATAGTATGAAGAGAAAGTGGATTTTCTGGGATGAATTAATGATGTTTTGGGATATGGTGTAGAATATTTCAGATTATTTGCCTATATATTGACCAAAGATTTTTTTTTACAGTAGGGTCACCCACTCAGGTTCTGAACCATATTCAAGCGAGGAGGTGTAGTAGCTATAAAAAGTTCACCCTTGAGAGCAATTAGTCGCATATGAAGCACAGATGAGCCTTTTAAATGAGGAGATTAATTCGCTGTCTTTCGTATGAGATCATAGCAGAAGTACAGAAGACTAAGTCGCGTTTTTGATCGGAAGAGAATTCACAGAACAGAGGTGGTTTGGGAAAGAAGGAGATAACAGCGACTAGCCTGGAGTTACCAATATCATAATAAAACTCGTGCGCAGATACAGCACCTTATGCTACGAGGGCGTCGTAAAGGTGGTGGTAGCGAGTGATAAGTTACCTCGAGCCCCCTCCCAGAATGAAGAGCAGTATCCATACAAGGGCGGATGAGACTTGTATGGCTGGAGTATGAGAGAGGAAAAAAGTTCTCGGCAGTCTCAACAGACCTTCAGTTTCTTTGAGCTGCCCGTAGGGAACGCTGTGATGTGAGTTCAAAATAGTTTTTTTCTGTTTACTGTTTAAATTATATGAAAGTATTGTCAAAGAGAGAGAGAGAACGTGAAATAATGAAAAGTTAGAAGGTGTTTGGAGAAGGAGATTTGTGAGAAGTTGGTTATATAAGGAAGTTGAATTTCACAGTTGAGAACACCATTCGGAAATTCTCTCCAGATCAGCGGAGAATAGAATTGGAAAGATTAAGACGAAAGAAATTCTAGAAGTAAAAAGGGAGCAGAATTGATATCAGTAAGAATGAAGGGTCGAGTATCGGCATAATGAGTGGATAAGTTAGCGGTACAGGTGAGAGATGATTTAAATGAATGTGGAATTAAGTAGGGGTAAGCGAAACCTGAGGAACACACTATTGACAGAAAAGAAGAACAGCTACCCCATCAACAAAGCCGACATTGAGTGATTTGAAAGAATGCTTATAAGTTTGCAAAGAGAAGGAGGAACACAAAGGAGGGGAGCTTGGGGAGCAGCTGAGCGTGCCATTACCGGGTAAACATGCTGTTGGATGATGTCAAGGACACCAAGTCTCCCGTAGTATCTAAGGAGGGAAAACCCATAGATGGTTTAGCAGAAAAGTATACTCGCCAGTAGAACTCGAGGGCCGAAAGCCGTACTGGGGATGAATGGTTTCCAGATGATCTAAGAAGTGAGAGTTGAGAAGGTTTCAAAAGAAACTTAGAGTAGAATGACATATGTGAGCTGATGAGGGGATAGTATAGAGAATTATGCATGAGGACGGTTCCTTTTTTCGGAACATGTTGGACATGTTGTGGAGCTTGCACATTGAGGAAAGCGCTGTATTGAGACTATAGAGAGTATAGTTAAGCGAGGGGTGGGGATAGCACGGAAGCACACTTCCTAACTGAGGGAGGAAATGCATCCGGAGCAAACGCCTTCAACGATAGTCATAGAATTTTCCAGGGGACATTCCCGATGAAATTTAATCACAGGCAAAGGCATAGAAATCGCTCGAAAGAGAGAAGCTGAGATGTGTTCGGTTATTATAGGGTAGGGATCTGCGGGTACTGAATAGATGGGTTGAATGTTAAGATTGGCAGCTGAGGAGGGCACATGATGAGGTGGAGAGGTCTTTCGTAGGATAGTGACGTTGGGATCTAGGTAGCTATGATTGCGGTATGTGATAGTTGGTAGATTTATAGTCTGCATGGAGAATAGCATGAGTTGAGATGCGATAGATTAGTAGTAGATAGCACGGGCGGAGGCGGGCTGGATAGATGTTTGGTGATATAGAGTGAAGAGAATGAGACGAGTATGAAACGGTGTAATAGAAGGAGGATCAGAAGAGGTTTTGAATTGTTGTATGGACGGGTTTATGAATTGAAGGTGGATTGGGCTTGTGACCAGTTTCGATCATAGTTTATCATTGTCTTGATATGATTAGAGGAGAGAGTATAGCGGTGCTGTGTTGGATCTCGAGTAGACTAAATCTATCCTGAACCATCTCTATCGCTCGACTGAAAATGAGCGGAGTGAAGGAGGAGATAATTTTCCACTGATACGCACTGTCTCTAACCTGATGGGCCAGAGCACATGGTGGAATACGTAGCTATGAAGTAGGCTAGTGAGTGTTGGTGAAGGATCAGAGAATTCGCTTAGGACTTTTAGGTGTTAAGCAAATATGTGTCTAGGGATGCATGATTATACTGAGTCTTGAGTTCTATTAGTAATGACAGGGATGGAAAAGTTAGTTATGTTGATATAGGTCATTTTTATTTTTATCATCATACGTGACCCGTACTGAGGTACAATTTTGTTATCGATGACGTTTCTAGAGTTTTTATTGTTTTTTCGTAAGTCATAAACTTTTTTTATTGGAGAAGAGCCACTTGACCTAAGAAACTGTTAAGGACCGAAAAAGTTTTTCATCATTTCATTAATAAATAACATTTTCATTTTCATTAATTAATTATTATTATTATTATTATTATTATTTTTTTTGAATTTATTATTATTAATTATGATAGGTTCGTTTAACTGATTCGTGTGAGGACTATGTGAGATATGTGGCAGGTATATTCATTATGTATGCTATGCTATATCATTCGTGAGTATTAGTGTCATGGGGGCCTATGATTGATGTGTGGTGGTGTTAGTAGGTACGATTGACAATGGGTGATGTATAGTTTGTAGAGTCATAGCTGTAGGAAGCGTGATAGTTGGCTCTGTTTCTTAGTAATTGTCTATATTGATATATGTGCGTTTGAGGGGTAGAACTCTAGTGGGTAGAGGTTATACTCGGTGAGAGTCGCAGTTCAGATATAGCGTGTAGGTGGCTGGGGTGTCACTGGGAAGATAAGCGTGATATGTGATATCGACTACAAAAGAAACTGAGATCAGGTGTGGTGACATGGGATGTGCTTTAAGGAGCTCGAGGTGTTTATCGAATATGGAGACGCGTAGATTACAACGTGGTCATATAGGTGAGTGTGTTGTGCGTTGGTCTGAAGTGATTAGCGGTGTGGTCGTACTGATAGAGGCGGGCTAGTTGATCGGGTAGGATTGATGTGTCTCATTCTCTTCAGGATTCTGATCGGCGTAGGTAGCATCTGCGATGTGTCAGAGAGAGCAGATGATGCGAGGCTATATGGGTGTCATGCGATCGCTGCGTGGACATGTCGAGGCTGTCAGTAAACTATAATGAGATGAAGGTGAGGCTAATAGAATTAGTTATATAGAGACAGTACGTGGCATAATATAATCATATAATAAAATATATATCCAATCAAATAATAATATATTATAATATAATAATATGATAATATTATAATCAATATTATTATAATTAATGAAATGAAAAGTATTTTTATTAATGAAATGAGGAACATGTTTGTGTCTGTAAGATTTTTAGGTAAGTGGCTGTTCTCATGATATGAAATCATTTTTAGACGCAAGGAGTAATGTAAGGTCTCCAAGTTGAGATCTAAAAGTTGGTGATAAAATTCTGTATCTTTTCGTATGTGGATGAGGAGCTTAGGATTAGCAGTGTAGCTGGCTGATGGTGATTATAATGAAGAGATTTATGGAGATGCTATGAATGTATGGAGTGGATGATACTCGGATTCTGTGTTAAATTATTATAGGTTATAGCTGATAGTGAGCGCTTTGCTCTGCTTCGGTGGCAGCTTATTGATAATGCTAGTTTGAATTCGGGGATATGTCATACTCCTTGATAATTAGTATTTACGAGCATTCATATCGTGAGAGGGTGTCAGGATTATGCGTGTACTCGATCTAGTGAGTTCGCAGTCGAGTCGATATATGTGAAGTAGCAGTAAGGAATGGTAGTGATGATAGAGTAGTATCATAATGTGTTGATGCGATTAGGAGCACACGCGCTGCCTATGGAGTAGATAGGCGGGATGAAGGAGAAAACCTAGGATGAACTACTAATACGAGATCGCATGGATGTACGTCAATTTACCTTGGCTCAATTTTATGTCAGCTAGAAAATGTTGCGGAGCTACTCTATAGACGAGCAATATCGGGCTTTCTATCAAAAAGACAAGTGGGAAACACTCTACACTGGGTTTCCTCCTGGAAGAATCTTTTCGGTTTTTCATAAACAATTCTAGCACGGTTCTTGTAAATATGCCTATTCTCGTCTTTATTCGTCTTGATGATTTGTTTTTTGCTAATTTCTCAACTGGAAGGCAAAACTTTAGGCCTCTATTTCTTTCTCTAACATCACCATGAAGATTTGGCATCTTTGCCTACTCTTTCCTTTAGGTGTTATATGCTTGAGTGTGTGTAAATTTCTAGGGGCATGGGCCTGAAATCTATGAACGTTGGGAAGGGGGTTAGGCCGGATGGCATTCTTCGATTTTGAGGAAGGTGTGAATTCGTTATCGGACCATCACCTCGGTTTACGATTACTCTCTATGTCTCATTACTAGCGCTTTCCCTCAAGATGTTGGAAGCCTCAACACATTGTCCAACCTGTTGAAGTAAGGACCGCTTCGCATAATTTAAGACTATCGCCCTACTAGCTGCACGATTTGTATTCGTATCTACGTTTTTGAAACTTCTCACCTCATTATATGTAAGATCATCTTGAAACTCAAGTTCCGATCGGCCGTAGGGGCTTTTCGGGCTCGAGGTTAGGCTGGCGAATAATTACTTTTCTATCTGAGCGTTTATGAGTGGTTTTTCGCTCTTAGGAACTAGGGGGACTTGCGTGTGGGGCTTGACATAGTCACAAGATTATGACCGCGGGATAGCACGCGTCCTCGCTCTCCAAGCTCTCTCTTTGGGTTTCGCTCTTTCTTGCTCATACTATGCCTCCTGAGCTTCTATTAAAATCATCAATGTCGGCTGTTTGTTGATGATTTGGAGGCTAACTTTTTCTGTCTTTTCTGTCATAGTGGTGTTCCTCAGTCTCCTCGTTTACTCTTTATTCCTACATTTCATTAATGATTTTCAACTGTAACGCTATCTATCCACTATGATGCCGATTGACTTGACAAATCTTGCTTTTCAATGATAGTCAAGTAATCGTAGCTCCGAGCACTTTTTTACTTATGATATCTTTTTCGTCTTAATTTTCCATGTCTAATTTGTGTGCTACTAATTGATATCTTCCATTGCAGGTTTTATGTTGTAAATTTGAAGCTAAATTGCATCTTAACATATTTCTTTATCAAACACACTTCACTAATTTTCTATCCTTCGAGGGTTTCTATCGTCTCTCATTGATTGCCCATATAAACTTTTTGTGGCTTAAACATAAGAAACAAAAACTATTTTGGAAACCAGTCACATCACAAAAGAAGCGGTTGCTAGGGCAGGCTATGAAGTACTGGTGAAGTTTGTTTTAGACTGCGAGCTTATATTTTCCTCTTTAGTTACTAAGCAACTATGAAGCAGAGGTTCATCCGACTTGTTGGAGATGACTAGCTCTCATGTTGGGAGGGGGGGGCTCGGAGGTAGCCTTATCACTTCGCGTCCACCACCTTTACGACGCTCGTAGATAAGGGGTGTGTAGCTTGGCGCACGAGTTTGTATTGACTTAGTAACTCCAGAATAGTTTCGAATGTTAATGATCCTTTTTCCCTACCACCCTAGTTTGGGTGGATTCTATTCCGTTATCTGTTAATTTCTGCTTGATTTATCTCTCATTTTAAAGGTGCAACTCTGTGCTCATATGCGTAATCACCTCTACACTCTAATTTTCTCCCATAACCCCAAAATCAACCGTTATACCATCCCTTTTGCGATCACCTATCCAACCATTCAGGTCGCCCAACACAATTTTTCTGAAGCTCCTACTCGTCTAAAACAATACATCATTCAAATTATTCAGAAACGCACACTTTCCTCAACATCACCTTCAGATGGACCATCTGTTACAATCACACATACCTTGACCTTCTAAAATTTAAATTTAACCATTAGATTTCTAGTATTCACAAAAACGAAATCCACAATTGCTCTATGCCACAAGTCACTTATCAGAATTGCAACTTATTCTCTCTCCCTCTTATTATTCTCCACCCCAACATACACCACTCTTCTTCACCGCTCCATTTATCTTTGTTTCAGTCACATCAAAGCAAATCAATTTTACTCTTTATAAACACATACGTCACATCTCTCTTATTCTTCTCACCATTTATTTCTCTAACATTCCATGTACCTAGACGATTCATACAGTTTCGGCGAAAGATACAAGGTCACCTATGGCAGTCTCGAATAGGTCCAAGATATGCATGAGCATTCTGGCAAAAAGATAAGTAGTAGTTGGTCTTTAGCCCAACTGCAACAGCCATTTTAGTCGCCTTCTACGATACGTAGGACGTACGCTGTGGGAATTCTTTCTCCCCCCCCTTCCCACACAGGGATAACAATGTCTAATTACGTGAAACGTGATTGACTATTTATGATACAGAGAGTCTACTACAGTGTTAGAATAATGTGGATATGACGGAAAGAGGGCGCAAACCATTGGGCACTGGAGTGAAACTTCGGCTTGGTCAGAGGAACAATAATAAACTATTCGCAATGACAAATATATTCCAAAAAAGATCATAGAATTGCCATGGAAAATATGTTTGAATTCTCCCACAGTTGAAATGAGTACATATAAGACAATTGATAGAATTAAATATATATAAATAAAGTTTCAGGTGCAACTTAGTAAATGAAGTGTTTCTAATTTAATTACTACAAGTTGCAAAAAAAAGGAAGGTTATGACCTTTAATTATTTCCACGCTGTACCAGAATTTCATCATAAAGTAAGTAAATGGAATCATTGCTACAATGTTTGCCAGAAAAAGATATCACAACGCCAATGATAAAGGTATAAACAATTTTCTCCAAACTGGAGTTGAATCTTGATTTTTGCACATAAAAAACATACACTCGTAATGTTAGAGGAAAGAAGAGTGAAAATAGCATAGGTCATAGTATAGTAAAAAGAAAAAATTAAGAATTAATTCTTTTTTGTTATATAAATCTCTGAACATTGTTTTAAGTGTGATATTTTCTATTACTGACCAAAATCCATCTTCTAAAAATCTGAAGAATTTCAATATTTATTCCAATTCATTTCCCACTCTTGTCAAAATATCTTCACAATAGGAGGCTAGATTGAATATTCTATCTCCAAATTTTTATTTCTTTCCTTGAAAATTTTATATTTGTTCCTCGGCGATTTATAAATCCTTTAAATGTTTTTCATTTCAAAAATCCAGTTTTACATTCTTGTAACTGAAAATTCTGTACCTATGAAACATGATTGCTGTATTTTTAATAGTTAATTCCACTTTCAATATGTTCTTCGACCTCTGAATTGATGAATCAAAGATTTAATTAGAAATTAGATTGAAATTTAATAAGGTTGAAAACCATATAAAACTATGAGTAATTTTGTTGGCACCCAATTATAGCCCAATGTCTTTTTTAGGAATGAATTTGCCAAAATATTTTAAATATAGAAAAACAAATGGTTGTTTCTTTATATCCACTGATGACTTCAGCATCGTAATTATTGATATCAAGTTCTTTTATTTCTAAAGCTATATGTGTGTTTAATTATTTATATAATATATATATATATATATATATATATATATATATATATATAATACTATTTATATATACTTATATATATATATATATTATATATATATATATAATATAGTATATACTATATATATATATACTTATATACTATATATATATATATATATATGTAATATCTATGATAATATATATATATATATATAATATAAATATATATATAATAATATATATATAATATATATATATATATAATATATTATAATATATATATATCAATATAATATATAATATATATATAATATACTATATAATACTATATATTATATATATTATATATTATAATAATCTTAAATATATAATAATAGTATTATATAGTATATAATATATCAAATGAAGAATTTATCCTATTATAATACTTCTCGAATGCGTATAGAAGGATATATATTTTCTT
>JABUQX010123212.1:82500-85447 GCA_015478945.1 Trachelipus rathkii
GTGACATTGAATCTGCAGGAAGTAAGGCTATGTCAATACTATATGACGGCAAGACAGGAAATTCTCTAAAAGCACTTCGTCATCGAATGCTAGTGGAAAAAGTTGCAGCAGCTAAATCGTTTGTTGCATCTGAACGTTGGCCACCTACAGAATCAGCAACAAAGTACCATAGCTTTCGTACATACTATCAGGTATGAGTTTGGAAATCACAAGAAATGCTTTAAACTGCAACAGAATGGGGTTGGTTTGTTAGGGAAAACTCGTATTACCCTACAGTATCTGATATGCCACCAGCCCCAGAGTGGTTACTGAAAATGATCCATTGTTCTTGTAAGACTCATTGCGCAACAATGCGATGTGGATGCAAACAGAACGGGCTGCCTTGTTCAGCCTCTTGTGGGGAGTGTCAGATCAGTGGATGTGACAACAACTTTGAAACTGAAAACAATGTCAGTGATTCAGATGCATAGTTTGTCCGACATTACTTATTCAATTCCTTAAATACTTTGTTCATACAGTACTTTTATAGAAATTATGACAATAGTGAAACGGGGTTCTCGAAGGTCTGAATTTTCCAACATTCCGAATTTCCATTATTTCAAAATAAAATGAAAAGTAATAGGAAAAACGGAAAAGTTCATTAATAAAGGTATAAAATATTTTTAAAAAAATATAACAAAAAATCGACATTCCGACGCCATTTTGAATTTGATTTTGCAATACTTTCCCATACTTGGATTTTGTATGATTCTGGATATGTTATAAAGCAACATTTGTTAAGTTAAATATCACTTCAATCGCTTGTGAAGCAATTTTGCCCAGGTTTATGGGTCATTTTTCTTAGTTTGGCTGGACTACAAGGAATAATCAAAACCAACAACTAAAATGTATTTTTCTATGGTTGAATGTATTGGAGGATGTTGGCTGGTGTACGATGAGAAAGCATTTTTCTATTTAACGTTGATTCAATAAATTTAATGGTAGTTTCATCAAAGTCAAAAAATCATGATGAAATATTATAGTTAGGAATAATGTTGTTAAAATAAGCTTTTATAAGTCTATTAAGTTTTTTTTTGATTTACTGGTGAAAATGAATATGGAATCTTTCAAATTAATATTGCGATCTTTGTTTATATAACGGTATAATGCGTTGCTATTGTTACATATTTTTATATCGTTGCTATGTTGATTAGGTTGAAAAGGTAGTGTCTTTAAAACTTCCCTTATATTATACCTATAATGATAGTTAATAAACCATTAATTCCAAGAATTACAAATAATTTAAAAAAAAGAAAACTTCAATCTTCCTTTTTTTAAAAAGAAAAATCTATTTATAGTCTAAAATCAAACAAAGATATAATTATAAGAAAGGCTGACAAAGGGGCTGGTATTGTGATCATGGACTATTCCACTTATATAATAAAATCTGAGTTGTAATTGCATGACAGGGATACTTATCATTACTAGAAGAAGTCCCTTGAATCTCAAGCTTATCATCTTTAAAATCATATAAAGAAAACTTCTCCTTCTACGCTTAGATAAACAACTTCTAATTCAAAAACTCCTTCATTGCCATATTTTTTACGGTATTCAAATACTACATAAAAATAAATTGTTCAATCCATAGGTCTGGGAATTAACTTTACCAAACTTAATAAATGCTCACTAAAACTCCTATTTCCTTGTACTCGCAAATAGTTCGACACTCCATATTAAAAATTCGCCAACAATTTAAAAAAATACGGCAAACCATCTCTCCCACCGGCCATTCTCTGATTGTTGTTTCGATGCAATAGTTAGCTTTTTACAATGTACCCCCTCCCCCCATTCCTTGGAGTTTTCTCATCATACACCCAGAACATATTGATCTTCCTATTTCCTCAAAAAATTTCATAACCTTGATAATATATGCCTGAAAACAAACAGTATTTCTTTTAATAACAATAATTATAAGCAAATCTTTGGAACCAGCCATGGGAAATAGCTTAAGTCCTGTCAACTCGGCCTTGTTCATTATCTCGTGATTTTTATTGAAATCGCTTCTTTTCCTCCAATATCCCTATATATACGCAAAATACCATTCTTACAGGTACCGTTATAATAGCACGACGTATGGAAATCATTAAGTAATATAAGTGATCAGAGATTCCTTCATTAATCACTTGAACAGTTTAGTCCCATCAATTAAAGTTTTATCTTATCCGGAGACCCCTCAATATGCAAACAATTGCCTTTAGACCTACAAATTACAACATATATAACCTATTAACGTTTTAATATCTATAGAAAACCACTTTTTGCAACCAAATCTTCATCTTCTTTCCTTCATCACAATATATCAAACAAACATTAGTATATAATACTTTTCTATTTCAAAAATTTACAGATCCCCTATTGATAGAAATGAAAGTCAACCCAATCTTATGTCAAATTCTCTCTCTTGGTCATTATCTACTTCCACCTCATCAAAGTGAAAAATAATTCAATACTTACAATTCTTTCATAATATTCCTTCCGTCGTTCAGCTCTTTTCTTATAATCTACAAGCATACCACGTATTCTTTTTTCTTGTTTTCTTGCCTCATTTTACTATTGCGAAAACATTCAATAGTCAATAATTGCAGTTTTCAGGATAGATTGATTGATAATCTTGTTATCAATTAATATCGACTAAACTATTTTACAAAGCGCTTTATAAGTGTGACCATGTTCGGTTTCAACAAATTTATATAGGGGAAACTATAAAGACACTACCTTTTCGATTTAATCAACATAGCAACGATATTAAAAGATGTAACCATAGCAACGCGCATTATATACCGTCATATAAACAAAGAACAAAATTAAATATATCGAAAGATTCCACATCTCATTTTCACCTCTAAATCAAAAGAACTTAATCTTAGACTAAGAAGCTTATTAATAATCATTATTTCCTAACTATGTA
>JABUQX010123213.1:0-15039 GCA_015478945.1 Trachelipus rathkii
TACCTTTATATGGTAGGTGGTGGCTACCGAGTTTCATCGTTCTAGGTCATTATTTCGTGGGGCCTGTCCCCGAATTTGGCCAAATGGTCATTTTACCCCGGATACATCTAAGATACAACCTAAAAGGCTGTATATCAAGTTTTGGCTGGTCTATGTCAATATTTCAGATTTGGGGTGAGTACCCCATTGGAGCACCCACAGTCATTTTACACCCGTGGTCATCTAAGTACATCCTCTGAAGGTTGTATACCGAGTTTCATCACTCTAGGTCAATATTTCAGATTTGGTGGGGCTGGTCCCTGAATTTGGTCAAATCGGTCATTTTACCCCGTATACACCTAAGATACAACCTAAAAAGGCTGTATATCAAGTTTCGTTGTTCTATGTCAATATTTCAGATTTTGGGGTGAGTACCCCGTCTGGGGCACCCACAGTCATTTTACACCTGGGGTCATCTAAGATACATCCTCAGAAGGTTGTATACCGAGTTTCATCATTCTATGTCAATATTTCAGATTTGGTGGGGCTGGTCCCCGAATTTGGTCAAATCGGTCATTTTTCCCCGTATATTATCTAAGATACAACCTAAAAAGGTTGTATATCAAGTTTCGCTTACTACATCAATATTTAATGCTTTCTGGGTGGATCCTAGACACCCTATACGGCCTTATAACCATCATATTCGAACTCTACGACCCCGATAACCCTTATAAACACCCAAACATTGTTGTTATACGATTGTTTAATAATAACAAAATAATAATAATAATAATAATAATAATAATAATAATAATAATAATAATAATAATAATAATAATAATAATAATAATAATAATAATAATAATAATAATAATAAAAATAATAATAATAATAATAATAAGAATAATAACATTAAGAAAAATTATGACTCGTAAGATTATGCATTAAGTCAATTAAAATAGGAACTTTAATCTCCAGATTTTCCTTCTAATAATAATAATAATAATAATAATAATAATAATAATAATAATAATAATAATAATAATAATAATAATAATAATAATAATAATAATAATAATAATAATAGTCATGTAATAAATATTATAATGATAATAGTCAAATGACTATAATAGATAAACTGAAGTTATGTGAACCGCGCCCGGAGGTTAGAACAGCGTCCGGAGCCGAGTTGAGCCGAGTCGTGGAGTTGATTCAATGCATATGTTGAGGATGATTTTCAACTCGATTCTTTTAAGAATTCGATGTAATAATAATAATAATAAATCAATGACAGACAAACACAGACAAAACCTTCGGTTTTGTCTGTTTGTCTCGGATTGACAGACCTTTCGGTCTGTCAATTCCTCCATATAAGACTAATCTTCATTCATCCCACAAGCCGTAACAAGGGCGTAGCGGCTAAGCTCTCGGGGGCAGCACCCCCTTAGGGGGGACCTACGGTCACCAAAACTCGCATGTGATCAGTTTATCATATATATAGATTATATTCCAAGTTTAAAGCAAATATCTCTGCTCCTTCATATAAAAAAGGGTGGCAGTGCGGGATTGGCTGACTTACTACTTAGTGAGAGAGAAAGAGTATATATATATATATATATATATATATATATATATATATAATATATATATATATATATATATATATATATATATATATATATATATATATATATATATATATATATATATATATAATGGCAAATAGTCATTCGCAAGTATCTACAACTTAAAGTAATACCTAGAGTGAACTTGTATCTTTTTAATGAGTGACCATCTGGAAACATCTTTAGAGAATAAAGTGAAAAGGATTGACTACTTATGAATTCATCATATATGACAGCGTGAGTATGGAGACTTGATAGTTAACTCGATCGGTATTCTCTAATTCTGAGTCATTTATCACTAGTTTTTTTCTTAGAATCTGTTTCTCGCAATCATAGCACTTTTAAAAAGACCGATGCATTGATCAGTCTATGAAATAACCTATTTTTAAAGAGTCGCCCGTAGAAGAACGATCTACCTCTAGTCAGTACCGCTTCTGAAATAGTCTTTTGAGACAGGTCTTGCACCAAGACTTGTTGTAGATGTCATTAATGATTCCTATCTTTGGCCGGCTAAAAATCTCTTAAAATCTGAAAAAAATATTGGTGTAGTAAGAGATAGAGTGATAACGCACTTTGATATCGAGTGATACCGTATTTTAGCTTTGCTTACACGTGTTCGTGAGCGAACAGAGAAAGTATAGTTTTAATTACTCTCATTTGCTGTGAGTAAGCAGACTAAGTTATTTTTGAAGCATGCACATGAATTGCTTTCGACTCCTGGAAACAGATAGTAATAATTCGATTACTCAAATCAACTCTGATCTGGTGAAGCAATATGAAGTGAGGTTTAATTTTGAAAAAAAAATTCATTTTAGAGTATTGTTGAACAGTTTCTTTGTATTTGCACTACTGCATTTCGTGGCAAAGATGAATGATATACTTGATCAAGCAATAACAACTACGGCACATATCTTGCAGAAAATAAATTAAGTACGCTAAAAGGGGATGTGAATATTCTTTTTACCTCTTGTTAATTATGTATCTGTAAAATATTGATTGAACTTATGAATTGAATGTTATTGGCTATGATTGTTGATGAAATCAAATTGACAATACATTTCACTATATCTTTAGAATCCACCCAAGTTTACTATATAGGAGGCATAAGGAACAGCTAATAACAATTATTTGCTATGTCATACAGTCTGACCATATTTAGCCATTCAAGAATGCCTACCAAAGGTTTACGACATTAATCAAAAAAATTGTCCAAATTTATCTTCATTCCTTGGAGCATATTTGCATAAACATTCAGGATTGTCTCGGCTATCAATATGACAACGCTCAAAATATGAGGGGAAGTACAATAGCTTCCAATGTTTACAGCGCATTCCCTTAAGTTGTAAAAGCACAGGTTACTTTGCTGTTGATATTTTATCTGCAAAGCCTTTATGCCTGGAATGTTGGATTCACCAATCTCTAGCAAGCGTATTTAAATATTTATTATTATTAAGGCCGACATTACTAGACACACTCGTTTGAAGGTGTGGAAGCTACAGAAAGAGGGCAAATAATATAGAAAGTGGGGAAAATGAAAGATAGTAGAGTGTTCCAGACTTTATTAGCAGATTACATGTAAGATTGAACATAGGAGTTAAATCTAAGGTCAGGGATTTACATAGTCAAAAATTAAGACTGTTAAAACGAGTCGCATGAACTCTCCCCAAAGATGAGAAAGCGAAGTATCCAAAAGTCACACAATAGTTTGAAGGCATGAAAGAGATTGGGAAGAGTCAATGAGAGTTGGAAAGTTGGTGAGTTGTAAATCTCTTTAACTCTAACTCAGATTCCTGAGGAAATCCATAGATGGCCTTCCACAACAATAGCTATAAGATAACAATTGAATAGGAAATAAGAGGGTCAGAGAAATGGGAAGATGTTGAAATGCATACGTTTAGAAATCAATATTTTGTGTCGTGTCAGAACCTTTCGAAAGCTTTCGATAAGTCTAGAGACACCGCCAAAGAATAACCTATATGCTGAAGAGTAGAGGACCAAGGGGAAGAAAATCATCAGTGAACTGCTCAGCACTGAAGCCTTACTGATGGTTAGAGATAAGATTAGAATTATTTAGAAGTTTTCAATATTCCTAATAAAGATAAGTAAGTTGCACGTTTGACATCACAAGTTTTGCAAACCACATGAGGAATACCTTCAAAACCTTACGACTTCTTAATATTAAGATTAGAATGAGAAGAAATTTTAGAAAATAATAAGCTGGAGGGAGGTAGAGAAGAAGGAAAGGAGGAATAACACAGAGGTGCTGTCAGAAAAACAAAGAGGTGAGAAAAAAGATGAAGCACAAAGTTTCTTTTCCTTTTTTCTTTTTTTTCTTTTTTGTGTGTACAAAATATCAGAAAGAGATTGATGAGAATGAACCAGAATTATTATTATATTTTCTTCGAAGAAAAAAGATTTTAGTGTCTCGGAGAATCGATTTTGCACAGTTCCAGATTGTAAGTAGTGTGAATTTCTAGAGTTTGAAGACCACATTAATTCCTGAAGGCACCACCTTAACTCAGCGACGCGGAGTCCAGTTTCCAATCCCGCTGATGGAGAGTAAAATTTCCTTTGACTCATTCAGTTCAAATGGAACTTGCAGCTAAACAAAGGTATAATTTTTTATTGAAGAGAATGCAAATGAAATTAATGTCTCCATGCCAGAGAGAACGAGTTTATTATGCACTTCTGCACTCTTCGAGGTGGACCCCTCCACCTGCCGAAGCAGTAATCATTTGAGGAAAAATCAAAAAGTACGACGAAAAGTCCAACCAATTTGCAGTACCGAAATGCTAAGAACGTTTCTTCACCGATGGCCGGGGCTTCTGGAAGACATGAAAACGTAGAACACAATACAACCATGAAAAGATGGTCGGAGGAATGCAAAGGCGGAAAAAATTTAACGAAATGAGATGAGTTGGTAGTTAAGAAAAGATGTAGGTATATTGGATTCATTTTCAAGACGATCAAGGGTTAGAGTAGGTAGCTGCCCCATTTACACAAGATTATTGTTGTAGTTTTCGTAGTTTACCAATTAAATTTAGAGATCTAGAAGAAAGTCATTAGCTGTAGAGAACATTAAAATTACCCAAATTGATAATTTATATAAAATCTAAGAGAATATGTCCTTTTTTTGTAGTTTTGATTCTCAAAGATATTGAGATGGTCAGTAGAATTTGGAGATAAATAAACAAAGTAGATGAATAAAGTCGTAGATTAGCATAATGAACCTAAACCACAAGGTTGAAAATTATGTAGTCTACATATCAGAAATACGAGAACAATCATACCAACATTAAAAAAATAGGCATTTCTGATATTAAATTGATGACGTCATGAATATCATGACGTCATAAGTGTTTTCAGTCAATCTTTTTTGGGAATTTAAAATGGGTAAGTTATCAATATTTTAGGTTACTATATTTTAAGTTATAAAATAACTTGTCTCTTATTTAGAATTTGATGAAAATTTTAGCCACAACTCTCCTCCCACTTTTTACCCTAAGATTAATATTAAGATTTATTCTAGAATTTCATGCCCAATCTAACTTGACCTTAGGCTAACGTGTTTAAAAGTTTCTTAAGGAAAAAACTTTGCAACTTAGTTGCTTAAATGAATCTAATTTGATATTTTGCAGGGATTATTATTATTATTATTATTATTATTATTATTATTATTATTATTATTATTATTATTATTATTATTATTATTATTATTATTATTATTATTATTATTATTATTATTATTATCATTATTATTATTATTATTATTATTATTATTATTATTATTATTATTATTATTATTATTATTATTATTATTATTATTATTATTATTATTATTATTATTATTATTATTATTATTATTATTATTATTATTATTATTATTATTATTATTATTATTATTATTATCATTATTATCATTATTATCATTATTATCATTATTATTATTATTATTATTATTATTATTATTGTTATTGTTATAATTATTATTATTATTATTATTATTATTATTATTATTATTATTATTATTATTATCATTATCATTATCATTATCATTATCATTATCATTATCATTATCATTATCATTATCATTATTATTATTATTATTATTATTATTATTATTATTATTATTATTATTATTATTATTATTATTATTATTATTATTATTATTATTATTATTATTATTATTACTTGAGACTTAATTTAAATAAATAATAGAAAATGAAATTAAAATAAATAATATATAACAATCTAAACAGTAAACTATCAAAGATGTTAAAAATTAAAGTACTAAAAATTACTAAAAAAAAAGCTCAAAAGAAATATGAATATAAATATGTATACAAATTTGATAAAATATACATATTTAATCATTTATAACATATGTGAATAAATAAGTATATCAAATAAAATAAAGAGAGATAAAAAATGAAACGTATAATATTAAAAAAAAATTAAAATAATACATTTTTTATAAAGAATAAAGGTTTGTGCAAAAGTTTTTCCTCTTTTGATCATTTAAAATTGATATATATATATATATATATATATATATATATATATATTTCTACGTATTTATATATTATATATATATTATATATATATATATATATATATATATATATATATATATATATATATATATATATATATATATATATATATATATATATATACACACAACTCACTATCATACATAAACACAACCTCGCAAACTACAACGTCATTAAACGACACCACCACCAAGAAAATATCCTTCACAACAATTATAAACAAATAACCATACAATCTATTAAACCTCTACATTCCCCACTACACCTCAACACACTGCCCCAGAAATTACAAACCAAACCTCATCGAAATCTCCCAATCTCCCACCCCCCTCCCAACTTCATAGTGGGAGGCGAAATCAATGGAGCAAACCAAAGAGGAACAAACATCATAGCCAACCTTGAAAACCTAAATATCCTAAACAACACAAACAGCCACACCAGAAACCCACCCCAAACCAACTAAACATGCGCATCACCAGACATAACACTATGCTCACCAAATCTACACACAAAACTCCACTGGTCAACACAAACCGATCTAAACTCCGACCACCTCCCCATCATCATATAATACCAAAATGTCAACAAACCAAACTACCCACTCAGAAAACATACACATACTATAAAAAAGCAAACTGAATACAATTCAGCAACTATATAGAAAACAACATGCATCATTTAAATATCATAAACTCAACAACACTCAAGAAGGCCATACAAAACTTCACGTCTCTAATCCAAAAACCAACTAACAAATTCATTCCCAGAGGATCCATCAAAAAATACAACCGAACTCTAACATCTGAAATATAACAACTAATCAAACAACTCAACTCACTTAGAAAAATAATACCCACATCACTCAAAACGACAACACAGATTAACGCCTTAAACGCCCATATCATAAGCTTAACAAACACACACCCTTTAAACAGCTTCCAAACCTTCTTCACCAATAACATCCAACACACGAATAACACTAGAATGTGGAAAACAATAAATACACTAAAAACTCAAACAACCAGGAAACACACACTCACGAATCCATCAAAATCCCAAACTCACATAACCCTTAATCCAACAAACAACACACGAACATTCTTGCAACTCACTTCGCATAGCAGAGTCAAAACCCCACTCACCCTCAAAACAAGAAAATCATCAAAGCTCTCAAGAAAATAAAACTCAACCATGATCCACAATAGAAATAACCACAACTAACCTATAAAACATAACAAAAGACACTTAAAAACTCACCTGCAACTGGTTCAGACAACATCTCAAAAAAACACCTCAAACACCTATGGAACACAGCTTTAACTCAAATTGCACAAATAATAGTTCCATCAGCCTAGATTTTATTTCCCCTATCTGGAATAAAGCTATTACTATACCCAAGCTAAAACCAGGAAAAGACCCCTGTGACCCTTCACCATGTCGCCCTATCTCTCTGCTATCAACACAACACCATGAAAACTGCTAGAAAAAACCATACTAAACAAAATACCTCAACACATCATCGAGCACAAATTCCAACACGGTTTCAAACAAAACCATTCAACTACAATCGCACTCATAAACATTGTTAAACTCAAAACCCACTCACAAAAACAATAATCATAGCAATCAACATCAACAAAGCATTCGATACAGTACCTAAACATAACTTGATCCACAAAATAACATAATCTAACATCCCCATCAACCTAAGGAAATGGATTTCCAATTTCCTATCAGAAAAAATATCAGGAATACAAACAAACAATACAAAACTAGAACAATAAACATCAATAATGGAGTACCCAAAGTCACAAAACTGTTCCCCACACTATTCAACCTATTCGAGGTCGATCTTCCACAACCACAAACAGAACAGACTATCATAGCAACCTACGCAGATGACATTATCATAGCCACTACACACTAGAAAATAAACATGGCCACAAACCTGACACAACAATACATCAACCAATTTTAAACATGGCTGACAGAAAACAGAATGTTCGCCTCACCAAACAAATCAACAATTACTTTAATCACCACCGACCGCCAACTCGGCACTACACCCTCCCAAGTTTACTTAAACAACATTGCCATACCCTTGAACATAACTCCCCAAATCCTCGGAGAAACACTTGACACTCATCTCGCCTTCACAAAACACACATACGTAATCTCATCTGCAAAAAAGAAACTGAAAATATTAAGAATCATCGCTGGCACAGACTTCACAAGCAATAAACAGACATCCACCACCACATACAAACAATACATTCGTCCGATTCTTAACTACGCCTCTCCAACTTGGCACCCACTACTGACAAAAAATAACATAAAGAAACTCAAAACTACAAAAATAAAGCACTAAGAATCATAACAGGATCTACATCAACAACACCACAAAAACACCTACACGAAGAAACCAAAATACTACCCATAGACACTCTCTTGAATATGATAGGCACACAGTTCTTTACCCAAACCCAAACACCCCAAAACCCATGCCGCATTGCCCTCTCTAATCCCATACACCACAGACTCAAACAACCTCCTTTTTCACCAGTTCTATATTGCAAACAAATTCTGAACAACATCCCATCTCCGCCAAACAACACTTCTTACACCAAATAAATCCACATGACACTAACAGAAAACTACTTAAGATGCAGACCACCAAACAACATTTTAAACAAACACCCGCCAGAAATATCAACAGATTTCACTAACAAGAACCAGTCAGTCATCCTTGGCCAAGTTATGATGCGGCCACCACCATTAACTTACATTATTATCTCTGGAGAAGACCGGAGGCGTCGGCGGGGTACATGTGCATAGTATTAGCAGTATATAGTAGTATATGGAGGAGATATATATATATATATATAAAGAGTATAGTATATATATAGTAGCAGTATATATATATATATATATATATATATATATATATATATGGTTATATATATATATATATATATATATATATATATAAACGCATAGCATTGAAGCTTAAGGTGAAAATTTTATTATGAGTCGAAAGAATAATGTTTGTCATTTACTCTTTAAAGATTATCTCATTTAAATGTTGGCCACTACTACGGTTTAAATGGTCCATCCTGAAGGTTCAATCGTGGACGACGCGTTCGAGCATAGCGACCGGTATGTCGCGAATAACGCTAGCAATGTTGGCTTCTAAAGCGTTGATGGAGGCTGGCTTATCCTGAAGACCAGTGACGTCACGTAACTTCAAAGAAAATAATCCAATGGTGTGATATCGCACGATCTAGGAGGCCAATTCACAGGTCCAAAACGTGAAATCAAGTGCTCACCAAAATTATTTCTCAATAGGTCCATTGTTTCTCGAGCTGTATGGCAAGTAGCGCAGTCTTGTTGAAATCAAAGCTCACGGAAGCCACGGGCTTGAATTTGTGGCAGCAAATATTCCGTTATCATGTCGTGATAGCGTTCCCCATTCAAGGTTACATTCTGTCCGGCCTCATTTTTGAAGAAATATGGACCGATAATTCCGCCGCCCCATAGACCACGCCAAACTGTGCATTTCTGTGGTTGTAGCGGTAGCTCTTTAAACTCCTCAGGTTGCTCATCTGTCCAAATACGGCAGTTCTGTTTATTAACATACAATTTGAGCCATAAATGGGCTAATCGGGTTGGCTTTTTTTGCATATGTTTAAATTGAGTTAATAGAGTTTTTAAGTTAATTAAAATTATATCACTAAACTTATTGATTTTGTCTATTAAGTGTTCCAAACAATAGACTTCCCTAAATTTTTTTTCATTTTTGTTTAAAGTTTTGGGGCTTTTCACTTTTTTTACTGAACTTTAATTGATTATTCATCTATCAAGAGAACTCCCCCCTTTGCCTCTTACGAAATTATAATCCATCCCTCAAACCTTCTTTCAACCTTATAACCCTTCCTTCAACCTTACAAACCCTTCCTTCAACCTTTCCTCCAACCTTTCTTCAACCCTATCCCATTCTTCCATTTTAACAATCTTACAACCCTTCCTTCGCAAAATTTTTCACTTTTTTTTTTAAAGCCTGTTCCAAGAACAAATTAAAGGCGTACGTTTACAATTACAATTTTTAAACCTCCCAACCTATTTTCCCAACCTTGGCCTTTTGAATGAGGGAAAACCAGCTTTATAAATTTTCGCAACTCCACCAAAAGCTTTACTTTTTTTTGTTTAAAATCGATCAATTTTTGCAAAACATTTCTAGAGATCCAGTATCAATTCCAAATGGGGCCCTTCCCAATGGGGTTGGAATTTTTCGGTTTTTTACTATTTTTGTGGGGGTTGAAAAATCAGGAAAAAATTTACAGACAGCTAGAAACGTGGTTTTTTTTTGTTGGTTTTTTTGAAATTGGCCCCTTTCAAATCTGGCATCTGCTTTACCATCCCTTTTTTTAATTTTTTTTTTTTTATAACTGTGGCCTGAAGTATTCCCCCGTGGGGTCAAACTAAGTTTTGCCCAACTGGGTTTTTTTAATTCTCGATAAATTGCGGTTTTTTATGAAATTTGAAAAAATGAAAGTAATTTTTATAACCGCTCTGAAATATCCTTCCTGCAAAAAAGAATTTTAAAATTTTTTTTTTTTTCAAACAAAAACCAATTTCTTCTTTTCCCACCAAAACATAGGCTGGGTTTTCCTTTTGATTTGCAGTTTTTTTTAAAAAGAATTTTCCAGCTCATTTAAATTTTCCGCTGTGAAATTATCCAACCATAAAAGGTAAAATTTTTTGCAACCAATTTTGTTCGTTTTTCCTCTAATTTCATGGGTTTTTGATTTAAAAAATGGCTTTTTTTTTTCCATTTTTTAGGAATTGTTATTTTTAATTTCATTCAAGCAGAAAACAAAGCAAAAACGGTTTTTCAAACACTTAACCTTTGGGAAAAGCCCCATCGCACTTTATTGGCTGAAGGTAAGGGAAGGGTCCGGAATACTGGTCCCCCTCCCATTTTCGTTTAAGAAATTTCCCCTTTTAACTGCGATGGTTAAGAAAGTTTGGCCTTTTTTTTTTTTGACAAAGGATACTTGAAATCTAAAAATGGAATTTACTAAATTCCAAATGAACCTCAATTTTTAGTTTTTTTAAAAAACAAGATTTTTCCTCTTAATGTTTTACAATCAAAGTACAGTAATGGAAAAAAATCAATTTCCCTAAAATATGTTCAAATACCGGGTTAAGTTTAAACTACCAAAAAACCCTCATTAGCCGGCGTTTATTTGATCCCGGTTACAAGGAAACAGCAGGATTTCAATAAACTCCTTCTTTTTTGGGGGTGGCCACCAAAAGCAACTTGTTTTTTTTTTGGGTTTTTTTGTGGTTTTTTTTCCCCGTAGTTTCCCCCCCCATTTTTTTTTTTTTTTTTTTTTTTTTTTTGGCGTTTTTTTTCAGTTTTTTACGTCACTTCCACTAATTATTAAATTTACAATTTTTAAAGTCCTCCCTTTAAATGGCGGGAAATTTTCGCGGTTTTTTTTCTAAAGGCTTGGCGAATGCTATTTCGATTGCAGGTGCAACAGAGTTTTATTACATTTTGTGCCAAAATACAGTTTTTGCCCATGGTATAATTTTTTGTTGCAAACACTAAAAAACCAAATTTAAAATTTCCCTTTAAATTACAATTTTTTTTTGCTTGTGACTTAAAATAAACAACTTAAAGTAAAAAGTTTTCCTTTATGAAATAAATTTTTTAATCTTTTTCCATCGTATGACTTTTCCCTTTATAAGAAATAGGCAGTTTTTTTAATGTATGTTGGGTCCCCATTTGAAAATTTTCTTGCAAAAACTTTTCAAAATTGCCACGTTTTTTTTTTTTTGGATTTGGGTTTTCTTTCGCTATCCCGTAAAAAAGATACCTTTTTTTTGAATTTTCAAAAAAGTGGGAAACTCTTTCTTTAAAAATGTTCCCTTTTTTTCCCCCCCCCTTTTTTAATTTTCCTGCCTTTAATGTTTTGCCCCTATAAAATGGGGAAAGTTTTCAAATAAATCCTTCAGAGGAAGATTAAAACCTCGGCCCAAGGATTCATTTAAAATTTTTCATAACACTTTTTCCCTTTTTTTTGGGAAAATTTGCTTTGAAACTTTTGTTTTTTCTCCCATCCATCCTCCTTTTTCAATTTTTTATAAGGAAATTTTCAATTATAATCTTTTGTAAATTTCATTAGGGCTGTCGGGGCTTTTGAAAATTTAAAGGTAAATAAATATTAGAGATCAGTTTAAATTGGCAAAACTCGACTCGAGTCGTTCTAATTGATAATTACTTCGGTATTGCCCCTCCTCCTAAGCGTTCCCCTCAATTTTTTTTTTATTATTTTTTCCCAATTTAAATTTTTTAAGTTATCCAAAAAATAAATTAAAAAGCCCCCCCCCCTTTTTCCCTTTTCTTTTTTCCGGTTTACAATCCTTTATGCTCCAAAATGGTCCCAAGAGCCTTTTTTATTACCAATCTTTAACATCCCTTAACTTCCGACAGCTCCCCTTAAAAACAAGGCTGCTAAAAGAAAGGCCCCCTGTTTTTTTTGTAAATATTTTTTTTGTTAAGGTAAAAATTATTTCTGTTACAATATACAAGGAAAATGACACAAAATGATCTTGCAAATCTTTGATTAAAAAATCCCTTGGAAAGAAAAAGCATTAACCATTTGCGTTGAGTCTTGGGTAAACCATCAAATATTCTTGCGCTTCCATGTTTTTGGGGTTAAAATAAGCCTTTTTAACTTTGGGGGTTTCCCTTGCAACAGGCAATTTTCAATAAATCCCTCTTTGTTTTGTTTGTGAAAATTATACTAATAAAGTTTTTTTATTTGTACCTTTTCAAAAAATTAAGAAGGTTTAATTTTTAAAAAGAGGTTTTTGAATAAAAATAAAAAATTATCCCCCTTATTCAAAATTAAGTTTTTTAAAAATAAAAATTACCACAAAAATTTAGTTTCCCCCCTTTAATCCAAAATAATGTAAGGTTTTTTTTGATTTTTCCCAAATCTGATAAAAAATCCTTTTTTTTCCCTTTTTATGACGAAAACTTTTCGCGCTTTTAAATGTTTTGTGAATTGAAATGGATTTGTGACCCATTAAGTATTCCATTTTGTTGATGAGTAATTGGTCTTTTGTTCCATAACTATTTTGTCCCCCCTTTTTTTTGATTTTTCAATTTTTCCTTAATTTAAAGTTTTTGTTTTTCGTAATATTTTTTTTTGCCTCCTCTTGGATCCGTCTTTTTTTTTTCCTTTTTTGTTGGTTCCTTTCTCTTTTGGGTTGGTTTTTTTTTCTTCAATAATTTTTTCTTTTTCTTTTTTTTAAGTAAAACTCTTCAATTTTTCAAATTTTCCAAAATGTTTCCCTTTTCTGACCTTTTTTAGTTATTTTTTTTGTTCCTATGTTTTTTTCGAATCTTTTTTTTGGTTTTAAATATATGTCATTTTTTTTCCATCTGCTTTAAAAAATCGGTTGGGTGGGTTTTCTTTTAATAATATCTAATCTATATATACAGCATATCTTGCTGATATTACGATTTGAAGTTTTTGAAAGAACCGCGGTTTTAACTTACTAAAATGAATTTGGACACATGCCAAAATATTCGAAGCACTAATCCGGGGCCCCAATTAATTTAAAAAATTCCCTTCAAACTTTTGGGTTTTTTTTTTTGAATTGGAAATAAACCAGTTTTGTTTAAACTTTCAAAACATGTGTAAACAAATTTTTAGGTCCCCCCCTTTCTTCGTTTGATAAAGTGGGGTTTCTTGACTTGCTTCGATTTCGAAACCATTTTGTTATAAAAATTTGTTGTAGTAACGTAATAAATATATTTTTGTGCATTTTACCCTAGTTTTGATAAAAGTGTTTTTAAACTTTGAGATGAAGTTTTCCCATGTCTCCTAGGAATTTTTCCCTTAAACATTAATCTACTGTTGGAAGAATCGCGTTTATCTAGAAGAGTGTTTTTTTTTATTTTCGTGTTTTCGCCTTACGAAGGTTTATTGCAGCTATAAGTTTCGGCCAGTAAAAAAGGAATTAGTTTTTTAAATTTCCAAAAAACCTGGCCCCCTTTTTTTTTTCGCCTGGTTGACAAAGGACTTTCCCAAAATTTCCCTTCCTGGTGGCCTGGTGGGAAATTCTTATCCAAGTGGTTCCATTTTTTTGTTTGTATTTAATTATTTTGGAATTAGGAAACTACTTAAATTTTTTTGCGCCAAACGACATCACAATTTTACTTCGCTCTATATGTTTTTATTTCAACTTATATTTTTAAGTAATGAAATCTCAAAATTTATAGATAGACTTTAGTTTTTTTAAAACAAATGTTTTGAACTAATAAATTCATGCGCTTTAAATTATTAAATTCTTTTTTGGTTGACTCTTTGGGGTTTTTTTTTCATTTTACCTCCCAGGTTTTTTTCCTTAAATGATCAATTATCTTTTAGAACAAGAGGACCAAATTCAACCAAAATAAACTTTTATTTTTTTTTTAAGTTCACAAAATAAATTTTCCCCTTTTTTTAAATTACCTTATTTAAAATCCCTCTTAGTCACAAACAACCAGTTCCAAAAACAGAATGCCCTTTTTTAAGTAAATAATTAACAACCGCTTTTCCCAAGGTTTTTAAAAAGCTTAAACTTAAACGCACCCTCAACCATTTGGAGTTTAAACATAATAAACAATTTTAGGTACTCACTATTTTACAAAAAACAACAACTATAATTAAGGGTTAAACAATATATAATATATATATATAATAATTATATTAATTAATAATGAATATAATATTATATATTATATAAATAAAATCTTATATATATCTATATATATATATATATATATATATATCATATATATATTATTAAATAATATAATTATT